>CAJQZJ010000531.1:1438418-1492223 GCA_907164525.1 Lophiomys imhausi | reverse complement strand
AAGAAGCATATACCCCTTATTCTATAGTCTCTGAGGATATGGAAAGACGCATATACCCCTTAGAAGTGCTTATTGTCTGATCATACTTGGCCTAAACTATTGCTTCATTCCCTTAACGATCACCCTTACCATATACAAATTAGCCTTCACATAGGAAACGAGTATTACACATATTCTCTTGTCCAGTTAAAAAACACAGCCCTGGAGACTAAGGCCAGGAAGAAAGCCTGAGCCAACTTGGGGTGATGGGTGAGCCAGGCTTAGGGACACTGTGGTCAAGAGTTTGAATCAGTGGTCTGCTTTAGATAGGGTTCACTCTCTATGAAGATAACTCAAGAGTTGGGATGATCCAAATCACTGGAAAGAATTAAGCAAGAAGAGGAGCCTGAGCTCCTTCCCCACATGTTATTTTTGCCTTTGAATGAGGCCCTGAGTGTAGAAAAACATGGCTAATTAAATTATTTAACCAGTATTTATATTATCTTTAATTGATTTGGCAGCATTAATCCTTAACCCGCCATTATAAATGAATACACACAGACACCGGATGGATTTTAACAAGCGTAGGCCTGAATTGTGCAATCCTAACCCATCTAAGCTAGCTCATAATTCTATTACCCAAATATGACCCCATATATACATATGTCCCTTTGGATTATTATTCTCCATACTATGGCAATGTTCCAGGCCACTTGGAATGGTCTTCTTTAATCTACTCCATGGCGTGTCCTCCTTGTTTGCTCCTGGCTTCTCCTCTGAGGCTTCTTCCTCCCAAGATGTGCTCTCTCGTGCTCTCTCTCTCTCTCTCTCTCTCTCTCTCTCTCTCTCTCTCTCAAAAGCCCACACGCCTTGGTCCTGCCTACCTCTGTCTTTGCCCAATCTCCAGGCCTCACCATTTATTTAACCAAATCAGAGACAAAGTAAGTATCAGACAGTAAGCAGGACCAATCAACATTTAGAATGCTTAACACCACCCCATCACCTGAGGGTGGCTGACTCCATGACACCTTCTCCTCCAGGCACATTTCAGAGCATATCTTCTGACTTCTGCAGATGGCTGCTTGGGTGGGGCCAACCTCTAGAGACTACACTCATACCCACTCTGTACAGGACAGGCACCCATGGGGGCGGGGCTGGATATACCTCCATCTGTGAGGCTCTCAGGCAGGGGGTAGAGTGGTACCTGAAACTCCATGTGAATCTTTGCATGACTTCAATTGATTATGTTGGGTTTCCTAGAGGTACAATGAGCAGAGCCCTGACCACAGGACACAAACACTAAGGAAATCTATTGCCCAGATGATGGTATGTTCAGCCATCAACATATATCAGCAGCTGTGGCTAAGCTCAGCAATGCAGCCATTGGATGTTGCCTCCAGATGTTAGCTAAAGTTCTTGTCTGTTCATTCTGAGCTCTGAGTCCAAGGGACAGTGGTTACCCAAGAGTTCTTGCCATGGCGCTAACAGGGAGGCAAAGGACAGATCAACAGACACATTTGAACTTCCTATTTGTGTCAGATTGACTAACAACCTGTCCATCAGAGCAAGTCACTTGGCTGAGCCTGAGGTCAGTCAGTCTGAGAGTGAGTATACTTGACCTGTCTAGGAAGGAGCTGAAAGTTCACCATGGTGAAGGCATAGATATAGTGGGCCACTGAGGCCCATGGGACTTCTCAGCCTACAGGGGAACGGGTCAATCCTTAGAGTCAATCCTCCAGGCACAGAGGAGAGAAATTAAGGAATAAGAAGGAATAAGTAAGATCAACAAAAACTAATTAGTACAAAAACTGCGGTTTGAGTTTGCCATCTCAGTGAAGTACACAGTAATGTGTACTTCATATCCCCCAGGAGCCCTGGACACCAAGGGTATCTAAGGATGTGGTCTCAGGTCAAAGGATCCTGCTTAACTCCAAGCTCCAACCCTTCCAATCTGAATGAGCCTGCACAAGTTGCAGGTCTACCTTCAGCTTCCTCATCTGCAAAGTGGGGACCATAAAGATACATGCTTCTTTAGTATTATAAAAGTGTGCCTGACATGTATTGAATGTTTAATAAACATTGATATCTATATCCTCACCATATATTTTTATCAGCATTTAATAGTTTGCAGAAAACAAGAAGCAGATCTAAGACAAAATAAACTTGCTTGCTTCAAGCATAGGGCATACTATTTTAAAACGCTTAGGAAATTAATCAAGGTGACCAGATAGTGTTAAGAGAAGTAAGAAGATAAATGACATGTAGTGGACACCCACCATGGCTCTCTTGATCTAAGTACCTTGCATAGATTCTCAAACATAATATTATCAGGGGTGACATAAGAAGAGCTCTCAGCCTTCCTTAGGAGCCGATCAAAAGCTGTGTGGAGTTTGGGCCTAAGACAACATGTACCCCCTGTTGCAGCCCCGCTGCCACCCACCCACTGCTAGGAAGCTTGTGACAGTGGCTCTAACTGTTAGAGTGCCATGTGTGTGACTCCTGTGCAGGCCTGAGGCTGTGGCTCATTCTGTGGGCTGGCCATGTGTCTCCCCAGCCTTCTCGCTACTGCTTACCTCCTGCCTCTCCTCCAGAAGCTCCTCTGGGATGGCTAGGAGTCCTAGCAGAGCCCACCCATGCTTGCTAAGCTCCAGATCAGCGGTGTCAGCTGTCGTCGTAGGGGCTCACTTCCCAGAGTCCCTTACAATGAAGACTGACTAGTACAAAGAGAACCTAGACGTCTAGTAGCATATTGATAGACTCCTCAGAAGCAGGTCCTCACCATGCTCTCTTCACTCTTGGTCCATTCTGGGGAGTTGCATCTATCTCCAGAGTTTACTCCCTTTCTTCTGATGCCATTTCGGTCCTAAAGGGAGGTTTACAAGTCCCCTTGATAGTGGAGCTGAAGTAGTTGGGACTTGGCTTGGAGCCTTGCCATGATGCTACTTGCCTCCTCTGTCCACAGCCATCTTGAGTGAGCTCTTGCAGAGGGAGAATCGAGTCCTGCACTTCTGGACCTTGAAGAAGCGGCGGTTAGACCAGTGTCAGCAATATGTGGTGTTTGAGCGCAGTGCTAAGCAGGTACGCCCAGAACTCCCCCTGGCTTTGCCTCACTGCTGAGCAGTGTACAGAGGACCACAGTGGCGGCCAGAGTTAAGATGAGGATAAGAGAGAACAGGTTTCCCCTTTTCTAGGCATTAAATCCTGAGTTTGACACCAGGAAATATGATGGGCTGCATGGGTATTCACTGGGTCTGAACTATGATAGCCCTCAATTTATACACAGCTTCTCACTGAGTCTGATCTATGATAGCCCCAGTTTATACATAGATACTAACTGGGTCTGATATGTGATAGGCCCCACTTACTGCTTTGTGGTGGGATGTTCCAACTCAATGAGAAAAAAAAAAACCCTTCCTCAGAGTTACATACCCACCATCCTGTCACATTTCCTGGGTCCCAAACTATAAGCCTTCATAGTGGCTGGCATGTTTTCCCATGGACAGCAGCCTTCTGGGGGACTGGTGGTGGTGTTTCCTCCTACAGGCGCTAGACTGGATCCAAGAAACAGGAGAATATTACCTCTCAACACATACCTCCACTGGAGAGACCACGGAGGAGACTCAGGAGCTGCTGAAAGAATATGCGGAATTCAGGGTGCCTGCCAAGGTAGGAAGTGTCCCAACCCCCTCCCTGACTCCTCCTACTATTCCCCTCTGTGGGCAACTTTATATCATAGAAACAAGAGCAGTCTCTGTATTCAGAAATGTGTATCCCTAGTGGCACAAGGAAAGCATGTTTGCGATTGTCTCCTTTGGAACCTAAGTTCTCCCCAAATTACATCTCCCAAACAGGTCATCTGTTGCTAATACACCTCTTCATCATGCTCCGGATTCCGGGGACTCCTTTGTTCTCTCAGACCAGAAAAGGTGAAAGGGCACTTATGTAAAACAATGTATACATTGCAGACATCTTCCAGGGGTAGCCAGCCCTCTAATACTTGAGATGTAGTCATCTAAAAATGTGTTGGGCTACATGTGTGTCTCTCTGGGGATGCATGTGGCATGGGGACTGTAGGTTAGATATACCTAAATTCTACACGTATCTACATGTGCTTGAAATTTGAATGTCCTGGGAAGTACACCTTATGGGATGAAAGAGTAACTCAGGAACTGATGAAAAATTCAGGATGCCTCCCAAATAGGATGTATCCCAAACCTCCCTAGTCCACTTGGCACCCCTGCTCTAGCCACCTTCATGTTAGGGAAGCAAGAGCAGCCACTGTATGTTGGGAAGCCACTAAGGACAGGCTTTCCAGAGAAGATGACTTTCTAGTTTCCAGACCTATTTCCATTTATCCTCAGACCTGCTAGTGACCAGGTCAGGCCTCTGGGGAGCAAACCGCACACATGTGTTTCAGGTCTGAAGAAAACATACTAATGCCATCTTCTACAAAGACCCCTTCCATATCACGGCACACGTCCCTCTTGCTTGGTTTAACAAAACTTAGCCTCTTTCCTGAGTCACTATTCAAAAGCAATTGTCCATGCTATAACCCTGCGGTGAACTCAGTATTGGGCAGGTAGCCTTGCATTGATAGGAGCTTTGGAGCCTTTTCCTGCTGTGAAAAGTTCAGATAGGAGGTTCATTTCAGCACCAGCGGGGGAAATGGCACAGACAAGGAAGCAGATGAGCAGAACCCTGTTCAAACCCAAATGAAAGTGGTTTTTGAGGTCACCAGTTTGGGTCTGTCTGCCCTCTCCTGATGGTGCCACCAGTGAACCATTAGCAGGATGAATGGCATCAGCTCCACCCATGTGGGTGGACTATGGCAGAATCAGGGCTTCTTGGGACCAGTTTGTTTATAAACCAAGTGGAAATGCAGAGAATTGAGTCACATTAGTTTATCTTTTACAGTCTGCCTCATAACTTTGTCCTCTTCCACCCATGACTTCTGCCCTAAACTCCAGCAGTTTCTCCATTAGATTGCGTTCTCCTGGCCTTTCCTTCCTTTTAATTCATCCCACCCTTACTTTGGCCACAGCATCCCTCCATTCAGGACCTTTAATGGTCTTTAGTGTCTTCAGGCTCCACTACCTCCCACATCACATCTCCTTGGTGCTAGCATGGGCTTCAGCAGAGGGGATGCGCTTTCTTACCTTCTAAAGAGCCATCCTATAATTCTGCCTCACTGCCATTTCCATATAAATTTTCCATCTAAAATAGTGTCCCTTCTCTCTAATGTGTGCTTTGGAAAGGAGCTCCCCTTTCCAGTCCAGTGCCGCCTCTTCTGTGGTCCTGTCTCCCTGCTGAACACCACAGAGTTCTCCCTTCCTGCGCTCACAGTCCCATCTGTATAACCTTCTGGGGGCTGGCCCAAGCCATGTTTTCTCCAGGAGTCTTTGTGCAGTAATATCTCCTACAGTATCCATGAAGACAAGAACCCTCTTCATTCACTTTGTGTTCCCCAGGTTACCTGATGTGACTAACGCACTGACGGGAGGTCACAGGCATACACAAACATTAGGAATCTTGGGTAAATTTCAGAACTGCTACACTCAAGTGTTATGTTCACATGGCTTTTCTAACTTGACTCTCCATTTCCTGTCTTTCTCCAGCTAAATTATGTCTGTTGGTAGTTACTATGTTCCCATCTAGCATGTTCTCCATCTCAGAGCTATTTGTGTCAGAATATACACAAATATATTTGCCCCACCTCAGTCCAACTCCTCAGAGGCAAACTTCTTTTAACCAGTCATCCCTGGCTTTTAGTCTTTATAACCAGTGAAATGAACTATATATGGAAAGCAAAGTGACCTTGAGTGACAGAGAAGAAATACAGCGGCCCTCACAATTGAATCGTGCAACGGGTTATACTGAATTATTATACTCTGCTCCAAAGAAGAGATCAAGGCGAAGAAACACTGAATATAGAAAGCCAATTTTATATAAAAACCTTCAAATATAAGAATAAAAATGAGACAGAGACTTGGCAAAGATGAGAACACACAATCACACATTGCCTATAGGCAATCTAGTTAGAAGAGTACAAATGATACTTTTATTGTTTCAAAAATTATAGGGGGAAAAGGACTTGATGACAGGGAATCTGAACTTCTCAGCATCTGACAGAACTCTGTTTCTTCTAAAAACAAAATTGTTTTTAGATTTTTTTCTTTTTACAATCCAGTGGGGGGGGGTTAGTATATTCACAAACTCATATAATCTTTACCACAGCTAGGTTCCAGAAACCCCATATACATGAGGAGTAACTCATCCCCTCCTCTCCTCGGGCGTATGCCCATGCTGTGGATTTCATATAAATAGAATCTTTCAATATGTAACCCTCAGTGTCAGCTTCTTTCCCTCAGCATAGTGTTTCCAATGTTCACCCGTGTTTTAATGTGTCTCAGCACCTCATCCCTTTTGATGACTAAATAATATTTCATTACACAGATCTAATTTTGCCATTTATCTGATGGATATTTACTTACTGTTTATCGCACAAGTAATATTTAGTTGGGAGGCTTTATGGGTGTTTCTATTAACACTACATACAGGCTTTGTGAGAGCATGTCCCTTCAGCTCTCTTGTATGTATGCATGGGAGTGCATGGTTAGGTCATACTGCACCTCTCTAATCTTGAGGAACTTTCAGTTCCATGGAGGCTCTCTCCAGCACCGTGTGTAGCTTCCAGTGCCCCCCCCCCAACGTATTTATTAGCACAAAGCAAACTCTGTCTTAAAAATTGTAAGAGAGGGGGACTCTCACTATGTTACCAATGCTGGCTCAAACCCCTGAGCTCAAGTGACCCTCCTGTATCTACCTCCAAAGTTCCATGAACTGCCCCTACTCTGTATTTTCTCTGCCTTTTTTCTGTCTTTCCACTTCTCCTCTGCAGCTCCCACTTGATCCCAGTAAAATCACCAGAGAAACATCCTCAGCCAGATAGATCATCATTCTAGTCTATCCCTTTTTAAACAGATTTTTTTTTTTTAAGGACACCTGAAAAGTGATTGGCTACATACTGATGGGCTGTCCTTGTGAGACAAGTTTTGGTCCCTGGTCCCATCATCTGCAGCCAGGAATGTGACAGGTCACATGGTTTCAGATTGTATTCTGGGGGTCTGTGGCCGTAGTTGGTGTTCCACTGGGCTGATTGATCTAGCTTTGCTCACCCCTAAACACTAGATTTAGCGTCCACTTACCACCCCCCACTCACCTCTAGACAGTCAAGGTACACAGATGAGAAAGGTAGAATGTTCAGCTTTCAAGCCCGCAGAAGTCACAATAGTGGCTATACGAGACACGTGCTGACGTAGAGGCCCACACGTGGAACTGTGGGAGTATACCCACCTGTCTGCAGGGAGGGCTGCTTGGCTGAGGGTAGGATGCGCAGGTTCCATTCCCACCACGGATGGGGATGGCGTTCATCACAGATGTAGTTCATGAGTGGAGAACCTTGGAGATGGGCCCCTACAAAGACAGCTGGGGACAGATGAGGCAGAACTTGACCACACTGTTTGCTGACTGTTCACTCCCCAGCCCCCAGGAGGACATAGAGTAAGCTCAGTCACAGGCTTTCCCCTAAGTCAGCTCCAATGCCTTCCCTTCTGATTCGGGTTCCACTACCAGAACAGCCACTACCCAGCCAGGGACACCATCTTCAGTGAAGTCACCTTACCAGGAGTGCAGAATAGTGACGTCCAAGACTTCTATATAAAAGGTGCATTTCTTGATTATTAGAACAAAAATCAGGCAATTTGAACAAAAATTAAAATTCTTTTAAAAAAATTAAACCAGCCGGGCGGTGGTGGCACACGCCTTTAATCCCAGCACTTGGGAGGCAGAGGTAGGCGGATCTCTGTGAGTTCGAGGCCAGCCTGGTCTATAAAGCGAGTCCAGGACAGCCAGAGATACACTGAGAAACCCTGTCTCGAAAAACCAAAAAATAAAAAAATAAAAAAAAATAAAAAAATAAAAAATAAAATAAATTAAACCAAAAAAAAAATTCCCCCTCAGGAAAAAAATAAATCCTAAGAGAGATAATATGCAAGTCTTCAGGATCCTTGGTTTCTTGTCTTAACCAGTTCCTAGTGTAGTGACTGTTGCTGTTTCATGGTGGAGGGATATTCCTTCACTCCTCACATCCACCTCTTCTCTTCCATTCCAAAGCCCTTCCAACCCTTGACTCTCAGCCCCTGGCCAGCCCACCATGCTGAAAAAGGAGAAGCTAATTGTGCTGTGCCCTGGCCATACGTCAGGAAGAGCACTCTGCTCCCTGCTCTGGCATTTTTCTCTTGGGACGGGGTGTGGGCCAGCCT
Organism: Lophiomys imhausi; assembly: GCA_907164525.1. Taxonomy (NCBI): domain Eukaryota; kingdom Metazoa; phylum Chordata; class Mammalia; order Rodentia; family Muridae; genus Lophiomys; species Lophiomys imhausi. The sequence goes on along the minus strand of CAJQZJ010000531.1, from coordinate 1,483,923 downwards.
GGAAAGTAGTGTCTGGGGTAGTCATGCTGTTACAGGGCAAGAATGGTGGAATAAAGAAAGGCATGCTGTCTTCTTCTGTTTGCTCTGTTGTAATGAATCGGTTGTTTGCTTAGATTCTCAGTAAGAAGTTCAGATCACGAATTTGTCAGGGTAAACTCTATTTGTTAGCCAGAAAGTGGATCACATGTAGCCCAGGGACATGGCTTTGATCTTAGGCATAACTTGCCAAGGAGAACATCAGCCTCTCAGCCTCATACCATTCTGTAAGCTCATACTTCTCTTCATGTGATAGAGATCTCATCTTCCAGGTGTCTGGGCTGCCATTGCTGCATCTTGAAGTGACGTCAGTGTGTTTGGGAGTTTCACATTGCTGGTATCAATTCTTACAGAGGTGGCAATGACAAACTTCTGATGTGCTCTGCACAGAGGAGCTCGATTGAGGGGGAAGATCCAGTTACGAGTAGCAAGCCACCGCAGCTACATAAGGAGAGCCACCCTCTTGGTCCCACGCTACTCCTTAAGGACGATCCCAGAGTGCTGATGGTGTGCCTGCCCCCCCCCCCCCACACACACACACACTGGCCAAAGGGCATTTGCTATATGGCTCGTGGCTCAGCAGCTTCTTGCATACCTGCACTCTGTAGAGCTTAACTGTGTGGGCACCTGCTTTCTCGTCAGCACTGGACAGTTTGGTGACAACAGCTAGAATCTTCTTTTGTTTTTCACTTTTCAGTCTTGAATTTAGCCGCTGAGTGCTTCCTCTTGTGCTGGAACCTCCTGGAACATGCAGCAGCTGGGGAGTATCTGTCAGTTTCCCTAACCAGGCCCGGACTTCCCTCTCTCGAGCTGTTTCAACCTATGCTCACCCTTTTCAGCTGTGCCTGTGGTACCAGCCTTCCTGGCTGCAAGGTTCTTTCCCTTGGTGTCCTGCTTTTCAGCTTCTTTGCTCACTATCCTGCAAGATGGGAAAGATCTGCAGCACTCATGATTTTTCTGCCTCAGTTTCCTCATTGTAGCTTGGTCCAAATTTTAGACCTCGTTTTCTCAAAAGAACACTTTCGTGATAGCATATTATTCAAATGTTATTTTTCCTTTTCCTTAAGATTTCCCAGGTATTTCTGGTAAATTTTAGTTTCGAAATCCAAACTTAGGCTAACCGGTGGGGCAAGTGATCGCTGCACTCACCTCTTACCCAGCAGGCCTTCCCTTCCTTCCCATGCAGCTCTACCTTAATCTCCTCCATTGTAAAGTCCCCCTGTTGTAACATACTTCTCACTTTGACATTCAATTGCATGATGCCTTGAGCTATCAACTATTTTGTATGGAAATCTTGTCCCCTCTGGAGATTTTAGATAGGGCCAGATGAATATCTTTTTTTTTTCTCTCCTTTTGTTTACCCCCCAAGCCCAACCCACAGCTCTTTTCAGACAACTCTAGACAGAGGAAATGCTGAACACATTCTCATTACAAATGGAGTTAATCCAACACATGTCAGACTTTTGCCTGGTTAGCCCAGTAATGGGCACTGACTACATTAACCCTTTTATCTCCCCCCCCCAACAGAAAGAAAGATAAAAATCTCATAGTAGAGCAGATAGAAATCTGCTCGTTAGGTTCATCAGATCCTAGCCCGTGCCAGCTTACATGATGCTTAGTGCCTGCCTTGGGTACAGAGAAGGCAGGGACTAGGGATGGGATCAGAGGCAAATGCAGCTGTCACTATTGATGGTGTGAATTTGGACCATCTCTAAAAGCTGAACCTCGAGTTTTTGCACCTGGCTCACAGAGACTTGTTCATCTCCCTCTGCATGCTTCTTAAAGATGTTTTAAAGCTCAAATGAGTCTCGGATGTGATGATAACATGCTCTACAAGTTAATAAAAGGCTATATTAATATAAGAGGACTTCACATCAGTAGCAATGACTGACATTATCTGACTTCTCACCCAGATAAGGCACCAGTGACAGACCAAAGAAACAGTTCAGCTCAATAGGAACATATGTGAGGAGTTACTTACAGGAGCTTGGCAAACTTACAAGCCACTACACTACTGAAGAAAATGTCACTGCCCCCAGCAGCTGTTAACTGCTTATATATCTTTTGAAATTGGCGTGGCCTTGTGAGAAATTCCCCCTAATAACCTTTTACCATCTATAAATCCTTGGGAAGGTTAGGGCTCCTGAGGCTCCATGAAGGAAGGTCAATAAGCCCAGTCTTGTGCAGCTCTCCTGTAAGTGGCCACAGTTGCTGACAGTCTGAGAGACTAACAGCCACACAATCCCTGGAGGACATGTTCCACACACAGCACAGGTTCTTACAGCGGTTCCAGTGAGCACCTACTGTGTTCCAGGCATGTTCTACATAGTAGGTCATCGTTGGTCATTAATGTTCACAATAACTTCTTGAACCAGGTGCTTTTGAGACTCCTATCTTGTGGGTAAGGAACTGGCAGAGCACAGGAAGTTTTAATAATTTGCTCTAGGCCACCCAAAAAGGTGAGTGACAAAGTTGCCATGCAAACCAGGCATCAGCTGAGAGGTAATCTATAGCTTCCGTGAAGGACAGAGTGGGGCTTGGGGCAAAAGGGCCTGAGAAGAATGTGATCCAGTAACATTAGGCCATCTCTTGGGGCAGCAAACAAAAGAGAAGGTGAAGCTTCTGATCCAGCTAGCAGACAGCTTTGTGGAAAAGGGCCACATCCATGCCACAGAGATAAGGAAATGGGTGACCACGGTGGATAAGCACTACCGGGATTTCTCCCTGAGGATGGGGAAGTACCGGTACTCTCTGGAGAAAGCCCTGGGAGTCAACACAGAGGTATGTATAAGATCCTGTCCACTGGAGCTGCTTCCCTCCTCTTCTCCGTCGGTGCCACTGGCCTCATTGCCAGTAGGGAGCATGTTTCCAGGGCAGTCCTTCTGAGCTACAGACCCCATGAACCTCATGCATTTTTAATGGGTTTGGGGGGACCTTCGTGACCCATTCATCTCAAACTCCCATGATTAATGTTCTATGTATTACAGAATTGGCTGGCCAGGAGCAAGGCCTATGAATACAAAACAGGATTTTTTCTGCATAGTTAACCATTGACTAACCCCTTTATCTTGGTCTGTTCGGTACTATCTTCTAACCAATTAATGAGCCAATGATTGGAGTCCCACTCATGTATACGAATGATTTTCAGGAATAAGGGCCACAGTATGTGTAAAAGGGCTGTTTGACATTTCAACTAAAAGAAGGTACATGAAGCAAAGAAAGACTGACTTTTAATCTCTTTTTTATAATAGAGGTCAGTAACCTATGAATTAAAATGCTAAATATAGCCTGGCATTTAATCCTAGGATTTCTAATTTATATATCTTTTAAAAGGGCCCATGCTCCGAAACAGCAGCCTTGAATAAAGTGGTCAAACCACAAAATCTAAGGCTCATAATGCCTCCCCCAGACAGTGAGTTTTCTTCTGTGGGTTCCATCATAAATGGTACCAATGATGGCTTAAGCAAACAGGGACGGGCAATTACAGAGTTCAGTCATTGATCATATATTTTGTTCCTGTTTCCAAGGGAAAATGCTTGTTTAAATAAGAATACTTTATCTTCTCTTGACAAATGAGTCATTTTCGGAGTTTCCCTGTGTTTCTCTTTCTCGCTTATTTTATTGATGAAGAACCAATTCTGGCTAATTCATGTTTAAATTTAATCAGGGCTAAAGGCCTTGAAAACAGATACATAATGTATGTGGCTATTGATAGTAGCAGTAAATATTTGGCCAGAACATTCTACACCTTTTTCACTTGAAAGGAAGAATTTTCCTATGAAGAGGATGGGTGGGACCTTGTAGGATCTCCCATCTTGTCATTTCCATTAGGTTGTTTTCACCACTTCCCCCAATTTGCTTGAGGGGTTTCCCTAAGACTTCCCCGAGGTGACCTCTATAACACTTTTCATACAGGATAACAAGGATCTAGAGCTGGACATCATCCCAGCAAGCCTTTCCGATCGTGAGGTCAAGCTCCGGGATGCTAACCACGAGGTCAATGAAGAGAAACGGAAGTCAGCTCGGAAGAAAGAGTATGTGTTGGGGGCTCCCAATGCAGCTAGCAGGCTCTTCCTTAATTTTCCCTGCTACCCACCCCTTATGACAGCTTAGTGGGTCATCTTATCTACCTGCAGGGGTTGGGGTGGATGTTGAGGAGGTAGGCTCATTGGAGACCCCTTGCCTCTCCCTTCTCTACTGTATCCAAGTGTTATTCATGTAGCAGGGGCTTCCCAGGGGATGCCTACCCATTAGACCATCAAATTTTACTTCACAGTGTCAGAGCTCAATAGTATCCAAACCAAACCACTTCGCATAACAGAAATCAGGGAAGCTAAGCAACTCTCCCCAAATGCCGCAGTCAGTATGTGATAAATAGATGGAGAATTCTGACTCTTCAGCATTGCATACACCACATTTCCTCTCTATTGCATACCTCACCTGCTCCAAATATCAAATGACTTCATACTGCCCTCCGAATAATGATCATACCCACTCAACGTACCACCATTTGGCCCCGCCTAAATCAGTCTTATTTCAGCGTGCTTCCCAGTTCAAGGGACAGACTTTAGACATAGCATTGTCACTGACTCCCTCAGCCGCAAGAATGTTACATGCAGTTGCTCAGCAGTGTTCCCAGCCTAGAGTATCCTCTTTTGGTTTGATTCTTTCCTCCTCTCTCTTCCCCCCTTTCAACCCTGTTGATTCTTTAAATCTAGCACATACCGTATGCTCCCTACATCCTCTGCTGCCATGGTTCCGTTCCTCTTTGAACATCTATGCTTGCTTTTACTGATTCTGTCATCATGATTCACTAACCAGATTATAAACTCTTGGTTGATAAGGAATATTTTATACTCTCGTCTATGAACCAGAGGTTCCCAGAGGACCAGGGATACTGCAGGTGACTAAGAGATGTTTATAGAATCTTACTGGATACAGAAATTGAAACCATAGATGAGAGACAAGAAGGTATCCAAAATTACATAGCAAATAAACCCTGTAGCTAAAAACGATGACACATACCTCTCATGCCAGCACTCAGGAGATTAAGGGAGGAAGATTGTCAGGTCAAGGCCAGACTGAGCTATTTAAAAAGACTCTTATCTTAAAAAAAAAAAAAAAGAAATTAAGAAAGGAGTGGGGAGCTGGGCGCGGTGGCGCACACCTCTAATCCCAGCACTTGGGAAGCAGAGGCAGGCAAATCTCTGTGAGTTCAAGTGAGTTCCAGGACAGCCAGGGCTACACAGGGAAACCCTATCTCAAAAAAAAAAAAAAGGAAAAAGAAAGTAAAGAGGGAGGAAAGAAAGGAAGGAAAGAAGGAAGGAAGGAAAAACAGTTGATAGCATCAGTTTTCTGATTTGAATGCTTGGGTCAGAAGAAAATAAGATGCTGTGTAAGGGATTCCAACATCTGCACTCCCCCACCCCTGTGTCTGGCTTAGATACTTGGATTTCAGTCTTTGCCTGGTGAGCAATATTTTAAATGGAAAGGACAATGAACCTTGAAACTGGGCCTGGGAGTGAACAGTAGATGTCAGATGTCAGATGTAAAGTTGATACCTAAGTTTATTCCCGTGTCACAGTTGGCCCATGCACAGATGAGGCAGATGAGACAGAAAGGCGATCCTAAGATTCAGACATTATGGATGAATCTGAGGCTGCCTGAGAGTTTCATAAACTAAATCTTATTTTTCTCAGAATAACAATGGCTGGAGCCAGAATCCATTTAGAGATCTGGGACTAATTTATTGTTAGATTCCTACTCTATTCTCCAAGTTCAGCCAGCCCTCTATATTCATGAGTCCCACATTCTTCTGTTTAACTATCCCTGGATTAGAAATATTCAGAAAAAAATTATCCATATATTGAATATACACAGACTATTTTCTTGTCATTATTTTCTAAACAGTATAATATAGCAAGCATTTGTATAGCAGTTACATTGTCTTGGGTATTATAAGTAATCTAGAGGTTATTTAAAGTGTATGGGGTTGTATGTAATGATATGCAGATACTATGTCATTTTATAGGAGGAACTTGAGCAGCTGCAGATTTGGGTACCCATGGGGATCCTAGAACCAATCCACTGAGGCTCCACTCTCGGCAAGTCTTGACCACAGCTAGGCACAACACATTGCTCTTTTGGTTGCTTATGTAGGAGGTGGTTGATTCACATTTCACATTAATCAAGAATTACAGGACCTTGAACGTGGGGAGAATGAGTTATGTCAATCTTATAATATCTTGGTACTTTATTTTTTTAAACTAAGGTTATAAAAATCATACATATCCAGAGATCATGGAAAGAGCTTTATGAAGAATATTTTATTATATTCTGAGTAATGCTAGAAAAAAAATCAGTGTGTCTGGAATTAAGTAGTTAATGTTATCGAAATGAAAAGGAGATGGCAGCTTTCTTGAGACTGAAGAAACAAAAGCTAGTCTGTGAAGTCAGAGTGTCTTAAGAAAGAGGCTGTATTGCTCTGTGGAGCTGTGTAACAAAGGACGACAGCTGGGTGACTCCAACAGCAGGAATGTAAGTCCTGGAAGCCAAAGATCTGAGACCAAGGAGTACAAAGTCTCCATTCCCCTGAGATTAGAGTGTGAAAGATCTGTTTCAGGCCTCTCCTCTCATTTGTTAGTGGGACATTTACATTCATGTGACATTCTTCCTGAGTATTTATACATGTAGGCTCATCACCCCATCTATAAGGACACTGGCCATTATGGATTGAGACCCATCCTACCTCTGTACAGTAATGATCATTTCCAAATAAAGTCAAGATCTGAGGAGTGGAGGGATAGGATTTGAATGTACTAATTCTGGAGGACGTAATGCAAGCTGAAACAGAGAAGCAAAGGAGAGGATTGTAGTTGGCCAACCCTCCTGGTTTGTTTCTGGGACAGCAAAGGAAAAACAAAACCAAGCAACAGGTAGTAGAGAGAGTGGGGGAGTGCCCTATAAGGAAGGTTAGCACAGAGGAAGCATAAGGAAGAACAAAAGGAAGGAAGGAAACCCAAGGCAGAGACCAAAGACAACTTCCCAGAGCCAGCTGTGGCCCCTCAAATCTTCCCTGGTTTCATAGCAACCTCATCTCTGCGTGTTTCCCAGGATCCTATGCGCCAGGCTGCCTCTCACATGATCTTGTTTAATCCTTGCAGCAGTCCAGGGCTGGTCAGCTGTGTTATAGATAAGAAGGTCTGGAGAAGCAGGTCCAACTTCTAGTAACTGATTCGTGATTCAGGTCCTGTTTGTCTAACTGCAATATCCACACACTTTCTGCTCTACTGACAGAGCAGGGATAAGAAGAGATTGACTTCTGTGAAAGTGGAGTCTTTGCATCAATCCTTTAACTTTGGTAAAAGGTCGCAATCAGACCAACATATTGCTTTAAGGGAAATCCCAACAAGCTGAAGATCCTGAAAAAGGTACTGCTCACATAGCATTTCTGGTCATCTTTTCAAAAGGACACTCCCCGAGGACACTATTTCTCAAATTTTTCATGTGAGAGAAGACCTGGAAATAGGAGTTCTCAGAGTGAACTATATGAAAAACTGAAAAGTAAGACAAGTCTATAAACACATAGTTTGTACTAAATTAGATTGTCATATGCCAGCTAACAAGCACTATTTCTAATAAAAATTACAGAGAGAACAAATAAAATGGATACACAATAGTGAAGTCATACGTGCTCGGGTCCATTGTGTTATTTAGGTCCCATGGAGGGAGTCCTTTCCTTAAAGTACAGAGCATAAGCCTCTGCTCACAGAAACCTGAAGACCATCAGTCACCAGATATTATGAATTAATATTGCACTTGCCTGTTTTGTGTGCATAGGTTTGTGATGCAAATAAATCTCACTGGAGATACTGCCTAAATACTGAATAGGACCAACCAAGGTCAGAGATCAGCCAACTGGTCCACAGGTCAAATTGGACTGAACCTCTGTTCTGTGTGGTCTATAATCTAAAAAATGAGTCTTCTGTACTAACTGGTTCAAGAAATCAAACGAGACTATCCTATATAAACATTTTAGTGCCCTGGTTTCATGGGAACACATCTGTACTTATCTCTGTCCTGCCTTACATGTTACAGCAGCTGGGATCATCCCAGAGACTGAACATCCCATAAATACAACCTGGTTCTTTACAGAAAACTTTGTAAAGCCCTGAGATCAGTGATATGTTGGACTTCTCTGCCTGCTTGGAACCTGTTTAATTATTTCAGCTTAAGTCTATAAACTATTGAGCAGATACCGTTCTGGGAGCTGTAAGAGAGATGTAGAAAACTGCAGTTTGAATTGTCTAGCTCCTGAGCTATGAGGGCAGCCACATGTCTTGTGTATGCATCCTTGTACACACATACAGCCTGTGCGTATCAACACAGTGATGTAGAAATAAGTGGAAATGGGCAAGAAAGTGGAGCCTGCAGACCACAGACATGGAGAGAGGACGGAGAGCATGTGGCCCGGGTGAGAGTAAGTCAGGAGAGGGAGAGCTTTACTGTATAGTTGAAAGCAGGACACTCAAGTATCACAAGCGCCTGGGTGAGGAAATGAAGTTGGAAGGCAGGAGGCAAGGCATCCATGAGCTACTGAAAGCCCATTTGTTTCGCCCTAGATTCATTATGGCTGAACTGCTCCAGACTGAGAAGGCTTACGTAAGGGACTTGCATGAGTGCTTGGAGGTAAGTCTCGCAGTAATCAGTCCCCAGCTTCTTTGCAGACGCAGCACCCTGGCCCCTGTCAACCCCTTGAGAGCAGCTCAATGCTCCTGCTTCTCTGCTGGAGTGTAAAAAGGCAGGCGGGGAGACGTTCCAGAGTCAAGCGCAACTGGAGCTTAAAGTGCTTTTGGAAAGAAGGCCTACACTGCTCTCAAGCTGGAGCTAAAGATTTCTTTTTTGGGTGGGGGAGGGAAGGTGTGAGTGGAGGGAGAAGTATGTCAGGCACTTCATTTGAAAGCATTAACTATGACACAGATTTAATAAATAACAAGATCGATGCCTTACCCATGCTGAGGTTCGGAGTGATATAGCAGCCAGGTTTTTTCTCTTTCTGTTCCACTTGTTCAACATTCACCTTTTGAATTCCATATGCAATCACAGGTCCACTCTTGCCTCACGTGATTGAGGGGCCATTTTTGTGTGGGTTTCCTTTGTGTGGCATGCTTGACAGCGATGAACCTGTCACTGTCTTACAGACCTACCTGTGGGAAATGACCAGTGGTGTCGAGGAGATACCCCCTGGGATTCTCAATAAAGAGCACATCATCTTTGGCAACATCCAGGAGATCTACGACTTCCATAACAAGTATGTCAGTGGGGGGCCCAGTTGCTGATGCTGAGGGTGTAAATGCCAGGCATCTGGCTGCCAGTGGGTCAAAGCCAGTGGTAATCCTTCTGATTTACCTCACACAGTCTAAGATCTCGTAATGAGTCACTGTCAGGCTCCTTTTTTGTTTGCCCTGTCTCCACAATCATGCAAAATTCTTACTGGAAAGAGAAGTAACTGTTCCACAGTGCCCTTTTCCAGTTCTCATGAGGAGCAGACAGCATCTCATTTGCTCAGTTAACACAGTTACCAGAGCATTGAGGAAACAAGGGTGACTCTACCCCATTAAAGCTGTGGGAAGCCCTGGCATCAGCATTTGCCTGGGACTAACCATCCTACATTTGTGGTCTCTGGGTTTCGAATTCTATTCAACTTTTGTCTCAAGCTGCTTCCTCCATTCCTGACCATCCTCACCCTCAGCCACTTATGTATATAAATATGCCGAAATATTTGTTCCATCACATTTCTTGATAACTTATAGAAGACATCATCAGTCGCCATTGTGTTTTTGTTGAAATGAATCATGGATCACTTAAATCTCACAGCCCATCCTTCCAGCTCCAACCTTGACATAAGAATCCTTTCTGTTGTGTGCTAAACATGTTAGCTGTCAGTAGATGGTCAGCAAGAATACTATTGTGATCAACTGGTAGAAATAGCTCGATTTCTAAACTTCAAGTGGAGAGAATCTTGAGATACAGGAAATGGTGTGACACAAAGCCCGTGGGCCCTCTAAGGAGCCTGCCGCCACAGAGGAAGTTGAGTGAGGCTAGTCCTGGGACCTGGTGAGTGGAAACAGAGACCCTGGAGACAGCACAGCCAGCCTCACAAGCCTGAAGGATGGTTCTACATCTGTGTGCAGGTGTAGAACCACCTGAGGTAAGGCTAGACACTGACCAGGGAACTGTCTGCAGTGGTGGGAAGTCTATAGTACACTCCAACACACTAACCATGGCATATGTGCAGCTTCTGAGCTGCAAAGGAGCTCAATTTGTACTGCTCTTCATATTAATACATTTAAATAGTCAGAAGTGAAAAAAAAAGTGGCTCCCATATTGGACAGTCCCATTCTGGAAAGTTAAACCTCCATACATCTCTCCTAAGAATGACCTCCAGGCAAGCAAGAGTTGGTGTGAAAGAATCCTGAGCTAGGAAGGGATGGAGAGTAAGTGTTGTGATGAGTCACCCCACCAAGGTACCAGTTACGGTGACATGAGCTGTTTAGTTCCCACCTTGCTAACCTGTCCATAAACATGGGGCTGGGGGAGGATGTTCTCTCTCTCTCTCTCTCTCTCTCTCTCTCTCTCTCTCTCTTTCTCTCGACTATTAATAAAATTTTCCACTCCTTCTTTTTCCCCTATCATAAATGTCCTTATTTCATTCACTTAGTTGTTTCCAGACACAGTATTTTGTCTTCAAGGCAGTCACGTTAATAAGTCCCTAATTAAATTCGTTCTTGACCATTGACCCCAAATTCTGTAATCTGAGCCTGGCTCAGTATTGCCCCATCTCCTCCAGGGATATCTGAGAAGACATCAGACTGACAAATGGTAAATCACGTCACTTTATTTGTTTGACTGTGGTCTTTGAATGTTATCATCAAGTCTCACTTTCCCGGGTTCTCTCCACACTAGCTGAGGACGGACACCTCAACACCACACAGCAGTGCTGCCTGCCAGCTCTCTTCCTCCACATCAAGGGGAAAGAATACTCACTTTAAAACTGAACCATTAATAACAGCATATCTAACTTGGCTCTGCTTCTTACTCTGATTTCAGGGTGTCACCCTCATTAGCAATGGTAAATGGTTTTTATAGTTTTCCAAATGGCTATAATTCTACCTCTAGCTTACAAAATGTAGTTCTAACAAATTCTTTTTAGACTCAAATTAAACCATGAGAAATCCCACACTCTGTGAATGGATGTGGTAACTACTTTCCCAGCCACACTGCCAAGCATGTCACTCATTCAGAACACTACAGAACCACACTAAACGATGTCACGAAGATTAAACTGCTTTCTTTCCATAGCAGCATCTCTTTGCCCTCCCCACCAGCCTCTTCACTGTGTGGTGATATAGTTCCCTACACTACAGTAATTTAGAAGCAATAAATATTGTAAAAATCAGGCATCTGAACAAATGAGCAGTTGAGTGAGCAGCAGTTTAAACTTGAGAGGAAAAAAGACAAATACATGGCAGAAAAGGAAAGGGAAAGACCAGAAGAAAACTGTAAGCACACAGTAGTGGCACATGCCTGTGATCCCAGCAATCGAAGATTGAAGCAGGAGGATGTAGGGCTCGGTGCCAGCCTGGGACATCATCGTACTCAAAGACCGCTTGCTCAGTGTGTGCGGAGCATCCTGCGTCCTGCTATTTTGTCAGCTAAGCCACTGTGCTGCCATATGACATGATAATTGATGCTAGTAATAATACTCGATTACTGTGTATCTGCACTCAAATCAAGGAACTCTGTAATGTATCTAGAAAGCTACTGACTAAAAGAAATTAATGTTTTAAATTATCCACAATTCAAAGAGGTACCCGAGGATACCAAGCTGGGTATTAATTTCCTATATTAGCCAGGGGCTGAGGTTTTACCGTACTGTGTGCTTTCTGCTTAAGCCACACAGATTTTGATGAATAGAGAAATTACAACAATTCTAAAACCTCTAATAAAGAAAGAAAAAAATGGTAACTGGCCAAACTTAGAAAATGCAAGGACTATAAACTCCTTAAAGAACCATGTTGTTCACTGTATATCCAATATCTGGTACCATAAACCTGGTACCACATAAACTTACAGTAAATATTTGCTGGGTAGATGGAAGGACGGATGGATGAATGAGTGGATAGGCTAAAAATAAAATTACGTCTTGCATACTTGTAGCTCATGCCATTCAAGTCATAACTGACTAATTGCCTGTGATCATCTCAGAACAGAGAAATGTTCCTGTATATGCCTTTTCCCCAGCATCACTGCCTGAGCCTCCTAGACCAGCAAAATAATTGGATTTCTAAATGAAGGAGTCTCCTGGGAGTGTCGTCACAGGGAGACATGCAGTTGCTGTAGCACTTGCTTACTTACTCTTTAGGGATAGTGTGCTCCTCTGAAACCATCAGCCTTTTAATGTGGATGTGTCTGGGGCTCTGTTTACCTCCATTTGTTTACGTTTTCAACATGGCAATTCAGTGCTGTCTATCAGAGAAACATACTCCCCTCGTGGGTAGGCTGTACCTCAGGTTATCTCCCTGTAGCCCAGACTGTAAGGGAGGTGGGGTAGGAGGGAAGACTACGGGAGACTAATACACCGAAAGGGGTTGACAGTGGTCAGTCCCACCTTAGTGACATAATTAGCTGTCAATTACATAATTACTGGAAATTGGTGCCTAGATTAAAGGTTACGTGGTGAATACACATTTCAGCCATTTATACTGATCGGTCCAAACAGTGTCTCTGACAAATGGCTAACAAGATGAGTTGTGTGAGTGTGCATGTGTGTCCGAGTGGGTATGATCTGTCTCAAGAACGTTAGTCTTGTTGGGTATTAAGGAGAGAGATCCTACCTTCTCTATTTCTGTAGTGAATATGCTGTGCTTTAGTACATAAAAGCAGTGGTTTCGCCCCACCTGGAAGCTGAACTGGGACAGCTAAGTCAAAGATAACGACTGTGCTGTCCACACAAGAGTTGGGCCGATTTTCACTGCATTTTGTTAAGCCTTCCCGGAACACTTAGACAAAGGAGTGTATTCTATAAATAAATCCTCCAAAGAGGAAAGTTTTGCTTAGTCTAAAATTTGCAATTTAAAAAAAATAATTGTTTTCACTTTGACTTGTTAAGATATTCAGCTTCGATAATGACAGCTTTTTGTTGAAATATATCTCTTTCAGTTAAATTCCAGCCCTGTTTCTTCCTTTTCAGTTATTTGGAGACTTAGTCATGTTCATATGAGTTTGAAAATAATATTTTTATGCAGTCTGTGAGGACCCCCAGAGTGTCCTCACAACTATTATGTATAGCCCACTTCATTTATTGTGAAAGGACTGACACTAGAGAGGAGACAGGGCCTTGCCAGAGTCACACACACATGCACGCACACTTGTCTGGATTTGGTTTACTTCCCCTTGAACCTCAGTGGTCTGATCTGCAGCCTTTGGTGAGGCACTGGCTCCACCAGGTGGAAAGAAAGAGGTTGTGCAGCTCCTGCCTCGGGTCTGCCCAAAGGCTGCAGTTACTTCTTCCACATGCAACCTTGCAAGTGTGTGCTTTCCATGCGCATGCAACCCAGATGCTTGCAGCATTAGTTGCATCCCTCTTACCGGAACTCACAGAGATGCCCAATGGAGAAGCTCAAAGAAGAATTTAACGGTAGCCTAGTTCTGTGCCTTTGTTCTACGGAAGCTGACACTTAACGTTTCTGACCTGCTCAGACTGACTAGTGAGTGGCACAGGGGTGCCACATTAATATCCAGATGTTACGAAAAGGGGAAGAGACTAGTGAACTCTCTTGGGTCTCAAACCCTCAGTCTAAAGGTAACTACCAGCTGTAAACAGAGCCTAGGGAAAGATGGCTGTGATCTTATTGCTGTTGTTTGTGCTTTCTGTAAGCACTCAGCACTGAGGCTGATTGTACACAGTTGAAATACCCAGACAGAGAAGCAGTTGAACTTGGAGGCATCACGATAATTTCAGTTGCGCACATTTTGCCACTTTCCTGCCTCATTGCTAAGCAACAGCTTAGTTGAGACCATTAACAATGAATGAAGGATTCTTTTTTATACTTTTTATTTTAATACCTCTTGGTATAGCATGTGCAAATAAGTGGTTCCTCATCTGATCACATGAGTTGGCTACAATGAAGAGGTATTGGGAACCACATTCAGTAGCAATGCTTGCTTTTGCTGCTTGAGATTGGACACCAGGCCTCTCCCCTCATTCCTCACCCAGACTTAAGTTTCCAGAGTGAAATCGAGGGGCAGGACCAAGAAGCCCATGCTCAGCATAGATAACCAGGGTATGCTGAAGCTGTGCTGACTAGCTCACCCTCCTTGCTTATGCTCCTGACTGTCCTTCGGTTCTGCATCTGTCATTATGCTAGTTGCTCCCTTAGTCCCACAGTCTTGAATCTAGGCTGTGAATGTGCATGGATGTAGTGGCTCTTTAAGCTCTGTCTCCACTGGTAAGAATGCATAAATCCAGCCTGGCTCCGCCAGGAAACAGTGTCCTGGACTCCCACCTTTGACTTTTCTGTGTGCTGTTCACTGTTGCTCTTTAACCCCATGCCACAACCATCCCACTGTCACCATATCTGGCATTCCAGCAAGCATGTGCACATGTATACACACCCAAGGGCTCCCAACAACTTTACCTTTGGATGCACATACAACTTTGATATGTCACACTGCTACCACTGTGCTCACTGTCAAAACTCAAGGGGAGTTATCCCTGGCCCTGATGAGCTGTTACTAATTTAGTACCTACTATGTGCCAAACAGCCCATCTGCCTAAGCTTAGGAAATTCTCCGAACTCCACGCATTTTTCAATGAAGAAAATGAGACTTCGGGAAACTTATTCAGACCCACCTGAACTCTGATTCTTTAGCATGCACTAAGTTTTAGGAGGCAGAGAATAGGAGTAAGCTGGTGTCGCTGCAGTTAGCACTGTCCTTTGGAGCCAGGTGTAGCAGCAGCACATGCCTGTTATTCCAGCCAAGGATCGGGCATCCGAGGCTAGCCTGAAGTATATGAGAACCTGACTTTAAAAGGGAGGTTCAGGGAGGAAAGAAGGAAAACCCATCATTCAGACATACACCAAACCATAAAGATTCTTTGAAGAGGGATGCTCTTTATATACCAATCCCAGAAAATAGCTGGCTGTCAGAGTCAGGTAAATGAGTATGCAATGAACATTGGTAAACAAACTCGCTGTTTATTGATTATTAAAAGAAACCCTGCTCATCCACATCTCCTGCCACCAACTACACATAGCCTTGGTGACATCCCTAGAGTTTACCTCTTAAGCCAGGTATCCTTTCCCTTGCATACTTACTATTACTTATCCAAAAGGTATAAAAGTGTCATGTTTTGGTCATTTCTTCATACTTCAGTCTCTTATAAGAATATTTTTTTCTTTATTCCACAGAAAAGCCTTAATTGTAGAATCATACCATGCATTTAATTCAACAAGTGTTTTCATTTCCTGAGGTTTTTTAAACAAAGCATCTTCCTGTAGGGTTTTTTTTTTGGCTGCTGTTTTCACAAAAAAAAAAAAAAGTATTCCTTTAGTTAAATTATTAGGATTTTAAATAAAACTCTAGCACTCTCTTCATTTTGGGTCAGTTCAATAGCTACAGCTACCACTGTATATTTTACATTAATATTGAAGTAACCTGGTCAGTTGATCTTGGTCATAAGTCAAGGAAAGGAAGAACTCTGTGTTACTCTTGGACGCCTTTGCAGCTTCTAGAATAACAAATACAATTTTTACACTGCACAGAGTATTATGATCCAAAGTGTAATCTGTTTCTTTGGCCACCAGTAAAGGAGATCAGCCTCTATGACAGAGGAGTCAGAATTCAGAGAGATGAAGAGAGAATATTAGTACTCATGTGGACAGTGAGATCCTGAAAGTGAGGACATGGTGGTGTCCTGCACTAAGTATGGTACCCAAGGTTCCTGGGCTCCAGATTCTCCCCTCTTTCTTGTTCCAAGCTCTCTCTTCCCTCCAAGCCTTCCTTTCTTTAAAAACAATTTTACCTGATAAGTCCCTTGTTTTAGAACAGCTCAGCTTTTCTTCGCCCACTTGCCTAGAAGTTCTAGTCCCTCCTCTAGATACTGTGAAGCCCATTGTGTCTTCTCTGAGATTTATACAAAATGCCAATATGTATATTCAGCTTATAAAGACTATCTCAACACTTATTAAAAGACACTTCTGAAGAAAGTGTGCTTGTATTGTCTGGTGTTCTACGTGATAAGGACCACACAATAAATATATATATTAGAACTCAGTTCAAGAGATTTAAAGCAATAAATGTACATACCACACACGCACACACGCCCTTATTTATATACACAAAGATAGACCTAATTACCTCAGTGTGACAAGAATGTTTCCTTCCCTTTGGGCTTTGCACTAATTTTTGTCCTTAGGTCTAGCACTACTTAGCCCTTTTTCCTATTTCTATTTTAGAATTCATGTATCACCTGCAGTCTTTTAAAGGCAGCAATAGACATGACACTGTATTGGTTTTGAGACTGTGTGTTTGCATATCTAAAGCCCAAACTGTACTGTAAAATGTTGTTCCACATGTCAGTTTAAGAAACTAAAATTCACACTTACTAGGAGGAAGATTATCACTAAATTATTTCTTCTGTTAACTACCCAAACTTTTAAATGTCTGTCTTATTTTATTACTCTTGCAACTACCTTGTATTATAGACAAAAATTTAAATTTCAGATTGATGAAGAAAAAGGTATCCACAATTTAAACCATAGACATACTTATTTTTTTAAACCACCAAAACATCTTCCTATACCATTGAAAACACAAGCAGCATGCATAACATTTGCAACCACTTAATAATTAATTAAAAGAAACTGCCAAAGTATATGGTTAATGGTGACCAAAGTCAAATCAAAATGAACTTTTTCCTCTGAGGGTGGAGGTAAGTGGTGTGATAATGCAAGATATTTTAATTTAGTTTTTTAAAGTATGCATTTGTGTCATTTTAAGAGGAAAGTTAACACTGAGAAGTCTCAGCTTCCACTTGCTTTCACCCTGTTTCTTCTCCTGGTTCTCTATGGTAATGGTTTTATTAGTTTCTAGGATTGGAAGTAGAATATATATTTCCTGCTTAGACAACAGGTGGCATGGTCATCTCTACATTTTTTCCTCCCTTTGCTATTTCTGCTTTTATTGTTAAGGAGATCTTCCACATGAAGAGAGAGTATAAGTGTGTTGATGTTGTGTGTATGCAGAGGGGTGTGTTTGCAAAGTATTCAGTTCTGTGGATATACCTTAGCTCAAGTGTTTTGCTCTCTGCTGACCACATTTGCCATTATAAATGGTAACATTATTAGTGCTTGAGAATATATGCCACCTTATATGTATAGATAAACTATAAGGAGAAATTCCAAGGCTCCAGAAAAGATGAATACATTCTGATACTTTGATTCTATCAAATTGTCTTTGTAAATGCTACATCATTTCCACTCCCAGAAGTAAGTTCCCTAAGGCCTCATAATTATTTTTTGTCTGAAAGATCTTGAGTATATTTTAAAAATAAACTTTATCCCAGTAATGCTGGTTTACTCGAACTTACATTCTCTAAACGTAACCCTCTTATTTCATACATTAATTTGAAGTCGGTATAATCATGTCTTTATAATTTGTTACCATAGAAAGGAACCATGACTTAGACACCCACAATGTCAGATAAGTCAGTAATTCCATTCTACTTTAAAATATATTGTAATTCCCTAATGATAGCTGTATGACAACACTTGCTCTTAGAGGAAGAAAGAAGAAAGCTGAAAGTTATAAAGAGGCCCATGAAGGTTTAAACTTTTTTCCAGCTCATTTTTAGGTTCATTTTGGATAAATATGTATATATACATATACATACATATACATATATATATAATTTATAGTATGCTCATAGTAGTGAATTAACAAATTCAGAATTGCTGTGGGGGGAACTGTTTTAGGTAGCACAGCTAGTTACCATATATTTAAATTAAACAAGTTCCAACCTAAAAAACTAGCTCCTCGCATCAATTACAGAGAACAGAATTCATGTGTAACTGGGCCATGATTGTTGTATTGACCCCAGTACAATCCTCTTAAGTGGGGTCCTCTGTACCGAAGTGTCTGATGCAGCCTTTCTCTCCCTTCACAGCATCTTCCTCAAAGAGCTGGAGAAGTACGAGCAGCTGCCTGAGGATGTGGGACACTGCTTTGTCACCTGGGTAACCAACCTAAACTCCCCCCCACTTACTGTTCATGTTTCCAGGGGTCCACCAGGAGCCACTGCTCTATGCCTGGCCAAAGAGCTGCTTGTCACTTCCAGTCTCTCTTGGAACCAGGTGCTGCCAAGGCATCATGAGTAGATCTGGAGAGCAGAGCCATCCTGGGAAAGTCTATGATGTCAGTCAAGCCCAAGACCTGCCCCCTACCTCTCTAAGAACTTTCTAAACTGATGAGATCAGGAGAGTGGGTCAAGACCACTGCCCTTGTAGCAGCCCAGTCCGCCAGTTGCTTTTTCAGGCCATAGATTTAGAAGTTAGAACTTGTAGACTAATTAGACCAGCTGTCTAATTATTGGCTACACTGTTTTCCTTAAATAGAGAAGAACAGAATCCTGAGCTCTCCATCCCAGTTTTGACTTACAGGAGGGAGGTGTAGCTGTCCTCCTTCTCACTGACTTGGATGGAGTCAGTGCAGTGGGCCAGATGTACCAGGTTCTGATCATCCAAACTGGAAAACTAAGCTTCAGTAGCATTCCCACTCCACACCATTCTAAGTTCAGGCTCATGGATATGAATTCAGAGAACTCTGGAAATTCACTTATGGCCTCAAGTTCAACTACACATCCTGTCCAGGCTGGGAATTCTGCTCTGGAATGATTACTTAGTGGTAATCTGTACCCAGAATGGCTTTTCAGAATTTCTTCACAATCTAGAAAGCTCATGCTTAGGAATAGACAAGACTATGGGTGTGTCTTAGATTTCAGACATGAGTATATCCTATATAAAAGGCAGAACAGCCACTAACATGTAACAAATATCCCAGCCAACCCTACAGCTCAGCACTGGCTCCCACGCAGACTTTCTTGTCATGAACTCTTAGAGTTTTCCTCTAACCATACTTTAATTTCTCACAAAGTCTCAGACTGCCATCTTATTTTGTGCCAGTGTGTAAGTTGATGCATAGCACAT
Source organism: Lophiomys imhausi (assembly GCA_907164525.1). Lineage (NCBI taxonomy): Eukaryota > Metazoa > Chordata > Mammalia > Rodentia > Muridae > Lophiomys > Lophiomys imhausi. The sequence continues at coordinate 1,464,619 of CAJQZJ010000531.1, read as the reverse complement.
AAAGATGCTGATAAAAATAATTTATGATCCTTCACAGAGCCACTATAGAGCAAAACAAGACTGAACATCAAGAAAGGGGATTATTTTGTTACTTCTGGCAATTTTAGGATTCCCTTTGAAATCAATAATAAGTATGGTTTATCATCTCTTAGTGATAATGACTAACTCCTAAACAGTATAAAGTCCCCAAAATTTGTATATGATGTACCTTTCACCAGGAATTATCTCACTGAGGTTTTTCTTAAGTTTTGCAGTCTGTGTATAAGTGCAGTACAGGAATGAAGAGTAGAAAGAACTGTTTATGATATGTCAAGTGGCTCTGGTTAAAACTAAAAAGCCTGGTTGCCTTGGGCTTGACAACTTCTAACTATGGGGATTTAAATTCACTTAAACAACCTATGCCACAGTTTCCTCATCTGCAAGACTAGAATATCTCTAAAGCTCACTGTTTAGGGGTGGCCTGAGGATCAAGGGATACAATGTACTTAAGACAAGGAAGCCTGGTATAAGTACTGTACTGCCCTGCCCTCTCAGGAGAGGATATCCCGCTGTTCAAAAATCAATGAACAGTGGTTCACCAATGAAAGAAACACTTAGTCACCAAAATTCACCTTTCTTTCTGGTGAATTTCTCAGTAGAGAGGTAAGGTCATGAGAGAAATAGGTGAATTTTCATCCAGGCATAGGTCTCAGGCTTGAGGTAAAGATCTCTTTAGGAATCATTGTTCAGACCTGACAGTGGGGGAGAGGCTGTCCCTTCCTTCTCCCTGACACTCATCCTCAGGCCTGGGAAGATGTGGGTATTAACAGGCTCCCAAACTCCCTCTCTAAGAGGTTTGCTCATGTTTCACTATGCTGTTGTGTTTGTCTTGAGAGGGGACAGATTGCCTTAGTTCTCTTTCAAGAGAGAGAACATATTTACTGGTTATTTGAAGTGAACGTAATTGATAAGTGAGTTCTACATAACTTCAGAACATGTTTCCATTCTTCTTTCTTCCCGACAGCCTGGTGTTAAACTGAGTTTCTGTTCAGTAGGCTTTTCTACATTTTGACAGGAGAAAAGCATTCCTGAGTCTCTTAGGATCATAAGCTGAGGGAACACATGGCACTTTCCATAAGGAATTCAGACTCTGTACAGCCCATGCTGGGCCTTCTAGGCATTGTGAAGAAAGGAAATATAATGGCTGGCTTCATGTCAACTTAGCACAAGCTAGAGTCACTTGGGAAGAAGGAACTTCAGCTGAGAAAATGCTCCAACCAGACTGGCCTGTGGACAAGCCTTGGGGGGGGGGTGGATTTTCTTGGTTGATGGTTGATGTGGGAGGGCTAACCTCACCATGAGCAGTTCCACCCTCGGGCAGATGGTCGTAGGTGCTGTAAGAAAGCAGGCTAAGCAAGCCATGAGGAGCAAGCCAGTAAACAGCTTTCCTCCATGGCTTCTGGGTCAGTTCCTGTCTCCAGGTTTCTGCCTTGACTTCCTGCCCTCACTTCCATGGATGATGGACTACAAGCCGTAAGATGAAAGAAAATAAACAAAACAAAAACTGGTTTTTCCCCAACTTGTGTTTGGTCATGGAATTTTATCACAACAGTAGAAGAAACCCTGACTAAGACAGGGAGGAACCAATGGATGCTTATCTTCTGTCGTCTTTGTTCTTTTTTTAGGCAGACAAATTTCAGATGTATGTCACCTACTGTAAAAACAAGCCTGATTCCAACCAGCTGATCCTGGAGCATGCAGGCACCTTCTTTGATGTAAGTGTGGTTTCCATTGTCAACAATCCAGGAGCGGGGAGGGAGGGAAGGACGCTTCTCTGCTTTACAATGAGTGTCTGTCCTTTCTTCCTTGGTCTTCTTTACTGGCCACGCTAAAACCTTCATCTCATGGATAAGATATTTTCAAAAGGTAGAACAAAACAATATTTGTCTTCTGTTTTACCCCCCATCCCATCTCAATTGTGGTTTTGATGAGGCAATTTTTTTCTATGTTACAATACCAAATGTAGCTAGACTTAAACCTTGTGTGTACTGGGGAGGCCAATGGTGACTGAGCTGATGCTGCCAAATTCTTTAACTTTCTCAATCATAGCAGTCCAAACGTGTGGTCCCTGAACCAGGCCCATCAGCATCACCTGAGGATCTTTCCGAAGTACAAATTCCCTATTCCAGATCGGCTGACAGAATCTCTTCTGGATGCAGCCTAGCAACCTAAGTTGTAAGCGGTCCACTGGTGTCTTTGACACCCACCTCAATCTGCAAACCACTTCACTTCATTTATACTGTGGCTGTACATTGGAATTTGCCAGCCAACATTGAAAAAAACTGCTTCCTGACTCCTTTGCTTGAGATGCTACGAGTTGGCCTGAATGTGGCTAGTAATGGGGTGACAGATGTGCAGCCAGAGCTGAGCACTCTTGTCATGGACATCAAGATAAGGGAAGGCTGGGAATTCCCTGCTTTCTCAGAACCTTAGCTGCTCAATGAGAACAGTCTGGGAGGTCAATGGGATAAATCCACTTAGTGTTGGTCCCCTCAAAAGAGAGTGACCTATTGGGTAGAAAATAAACAGATCAAAAAGGTATTGAAGGGTATAAGGGATGTGTGAGACGGATAGTTAAAAATAAGGAAAAATGAAAGTCAGTGAGCAACAGACTAGCATTGATGGCCTCTACTAGTCCTGTCAGAAGTGACAGAAACTTGTTCTGCAATGTGTGACAGCTAGCAGCCCATCTTGCTGCCTAGGTGTATTCATTGCTTCTGGGGCATTTTCTATTGCATGTAAGGTAGCAGGCTAAGCCCCTAGGAGAGTACAAAGACATTGCAACTGGGGTCTTGTACTTCACTTTATAAAATAAACCTCTTGAGCATCATTCTAGAATGGCACCACCATAGCAGACTGATTCTGTAGGGACCTTATTGCTTGGTGAAGAGGTAGTTTGAGTGGGAGAAGCTAGGTAAGGAGCAAGCATATATGGATTTTTTAAATGGAGAATTCATTTGGAAATAACTTCAGGTATCTGAAGTTGGAATTTCTGGGGTAAAATAAAAATCTTAGAAAAGTACTTCTCTAAGCTAATACCAGGATTGTATACTGATAGGTATAATATTGGATTCTGAGCACTAATGCTTTCTTTGATTGACAGTGCATTTCTTTAGGATGCCTCTGGTTGATTAGTCATCAGAGGTATCCAGCAGGCTCATTTTGAAGTTGTAAATGGATTGTGCCCTTCTTCCACTTAGCATTTTAATAAGAATTTCTGTGCCCTCAACATGCCTCAGGTACTTCTGTGCTTATCCTTGTCCAGCATTTTTCTCTTTCTAAGATTGTGTCTCGTACACACAAACACATGTACACATACAAATACACATACACACACATACATACATACAAATATATCATGCTTCAGAATTCTTCCTGTCCTTCACAAAGTCAAATCCTGCATCCTACACAAATCCTCCTCTTTATGTATACACTGGACTTTGTGTCTCTGTCATAGAATTTGTGGCAATTCACTGATAAATGTACCTTCTTGCACACACACACACACTCCATCCAAGACCCTTGAAACCTGGTGTTGTACTCTTGCTTCCTGTTTGTACGTGTCTCCATGCCTGGTGATATATTTCCAATAGTCCTACTTTCTTTGTGTCCCTATTTCTAGTCGGTTTCTGATAAAGAAGGTGGAGTGATATCGGTTATTCTAACTTAATCTGTCATCTTCATGAGCTGCAAATTTTAGAAGTGAATAGTTTTATATTCCACTTACCTGAAGCCATGACACTGATATTTTAGTGAATATCTTCTGTACACTTCTGAGCTGAAATGAGCCAAGAGTTGTTCCAGCTTTTAGCCCTTCCCGATAAGTTCAGTCCTATAGAGGTGACACAAGACTTGTCAACTGGCTGTTGTCATCTGGTTAATCTAGAGCAGTTGCCCCAGATGTGATGTGTTAGGATTACCCAGGAAGCATCCCTAAACCATGCAGATTCTGTGATTCAAACCCCAGAAGACAGTGTGTGCCCAGCACTAGACAAAGTCTGCTGCTCTTTCCAATAGCGTAGCACTTGCAGAGAAGCTGGGGAAGGACCACAGGCCTTGTCTACTTTGTCACATCACATTGTTGGTGTCTTATAGTAGAGAAACAGATTAGAGTAGCATTTCCTAAATGTGTTAAATCCATATGGAATATATCACCTGCAGGAAACGGGACATATTTGTATTTCTAGTGCCCGAGCTATGCTTCAGTGTTGCTGCTCCACAGGTCAGTTTGGGATAGTCTCAAAATCTAAACTTACTATGAGAAACACACTATCACCAGTGACTTCTGCGGGAAGTCCCCCTCAGCTTTTAAAATATCTTTTTATTTTATTACTCTAGTAATTACCAAATGTTGAATATAAATTTTTAAATTATAGCTTAACAAAAAAGTCACCCATGATCCTAATATTGACCTCTGATCTCCACATACACATGTGCACATGTACATACACGTGAACATGTATAAATTCACAAAAAAAACAATTATGCACATCCTAACTATTAACAGGCACCTCCCCCCCAAAAAAAATCTCTAGTCATCACTAACTCATTCTCCATATCTATAGCTCTGTCTTGTCTGGACATTTCATATCAATCATGTACCATATGTATAGCTGTGTCTTGTCTGGACATTTCATATCAATCGTGTAATAAGTGGTCTTTTGTAACTATCTTTTACTTAGCCTAATGCTTTCAAGATCCATCTATGTCACTAACTCATTTCTTTTTAAGGCCAAATAACCCATTATTTCCCTCTACCATATTTGTTTTTCTATTGATCAACTGATGGGCATCTGGGTTGTCCATGCACAACATGCGTTTTCATTCCTCTTGGGTCCATCTTGGGGATGGAATTGCTTAGTTGCATGGTGACTTTTTATTTATGTGCCTGGGCTCTTGCGAGAACCTCCTAGTTTGTCTGTTTCTCCAGTTTCTTCCCCCTCTGCTGTGGTCAGGCCCTCTTAGCCCCTCTGAAGTGGTCGCTGTGTATATAGTCTCTTTAAGAGCCACAATATTTTGCCATTGAAAACCTTGCCTTCAAATCCTTTTCATTTTCCCCCAACCCGGCTCCACCAGTAACGGAACCAGCTTTACTTATCAGCTCTTGTTTTGGTTCCTCTCCAACTCCACAACCTACTTTCCTTTACTTCCTCCCTCTGTGCTGAGGCATGGTCTTCATTATTTTCTAACACAGTGACAACTGTGTCAGCCCAGCTGGGGCTTTATCTCCGCTTTCCTGTGCTCTCTGTTTTCACTGACTGTGACAGACCCTCTGTGACTTCTGCAGTGCTCTATATGTTGCACAGGCTCAGCTAGGTTATAAGGGTTATAAGCCTTTTGAATACAAGGACTAATATATGTCCTTCTCTGTCCTCTCTCTACACTGGGACATGGAAGGTGATCATTTTGAGGTAGGGTAGAGGATGAATTAATAGGTGAGACCAGAGGCACCAACAGCAGCTAGAAGCCATGGTGTTGACATGGGTGTGAGCAGTGGGGATGGAAGGATTTGTCACCATGAATAACAGAGGGGACATTACTAAAAGTGACTATGGTATCCAGCTCAGAAGCCCTGAGGAATGAGAGAGGTGCTGTTGACTAAAGTGAGAAGTGTGTAAGAGACAAAATAATGATCTAAGCTGGGCTCTGTTAAATCCCGGCAGAAACGGGCTGGTAGGAAGAGCCGCGTCCTTGTGCAGTTTTAAAGAGTGAGGGCAGACAAGACTCAGAGCCTCATTCTGCCTTCGCTTGGCTCTTCCTGGCCCCTGTACTACCTCTGTTTTCCTGCCTTTAGACTTAGTTTCTTTTCTCCCACTGTCTCACCTCTGCTCCCCTTCTCTGTCACTGATCTCTTGCTCCTTCTCTACTTTTATCTCTCTCCAGTTCTGTTCAGTTTCCTCTTCTGTTCCATGAATCCACTTCTTTACCAAAAACGTCTTCATTTTTGCCACCAGTTCTCATTTCTCTCGGTCTCTGAATCTTGGTCTCTCTTATTTCTTCTTCTCCTTCTTTTTCTTCTTCTTCTTTCTCTGTTCTCCCTCTCTCACTCACTCTCCCCCTCCTCCTGCCACTCTCTCCCTACCCCCTACTAAAAAAAAAAAAAAAAAAAAAATTTCTCTTAAATGCCTACCTTTGTCTATTTTTCCTTATCCTTTCTTCCTCCTTTTACAACACACACACACACACACACACACACACACACATGCACATACACACAAAAACACACACACACACACACACACACACACACACACACACACACACCCTCCTCTCTGTCTCATTGCACCTATTTTCATCCTGTAGGAGATCCAGCAGCGGCATGGCCTGGCCAATTCCATCTCTTCCTACTTAATTAAGCCTGTCCAGAGGGTCACCAAGTACCAGCTGCTCCTGAAGGTACCTCCCCTCCCCACCCACCTGTCACTCCTGACCAGAGGACCCCTAAAAGTGGGCAACCCTCACCCAAAGCCTTTCTTCTACCTACAGCAGAGCCTCAGATGAGCCCACACCACCACTGCTGTCTCAAGGCCATGCGTCCTATCCCACAGAATTCCGCTTACTTGTTTGGGGGTAGAGATAAAAGAAAAGAATTCAGGAATAAGTTCTGTTTTTCACCTCCAGCTACCATTGCAAACTCTTAGAGATTATGACCTCAGGTACTGGGCAGCTCTGTCCCTCCTTTTTGAGCAGATTTCCTCCTCCTATTGGCCTCTCACTTACTGAAACCAAGGTGGAAGTCTTAAGGATACTGTGGTCTAGACACACATTGGTGTCTTCTATCTCCTTGAGTACTGTGTCTGAGTATCCATGGGGTTATTGATGGAAAATAGTCAAAAGGAACACATTAAACTCAGTGACACCTTGAATTGTAGGGCCTGGTATGTTAGGAGTGCTTCTTAAGCCAACCAAGACAGTAGAGTTTCTTTCAAAGTCTAGTTTCAATAATCAGATTATGTAAAACACTAAGTAAGTTGGGATATATATCTTTCTTATATAAGGATGTGCCCATATTCCAAAAATAATGTCATTTCTATAGGAAGCCAGGAAAGTTGATATAGACAATTCAGTATCAATATGTCTGTATATATAATTCTTGACATGCAAGCATAGAGGTTTTCTACCTTTTGAATATAATGTTGGTTGTTCATCTAGTGAGAAGGACAAAAGGATAGTTATTAGGCTTGTAGAAAGCAGTGTAACTTCAGAGAAAACATTCAGTTCCGTTTATGTTTAGAGATACCTTGCAGGATTTTACATAAACTAGCTTCCCCAAACCTAAAAGCCAGTCTGACTTTCAAACCAAAGGTTCTCCTCACACATTCCCCATCAAAGTCCTGCTACCCAGGACTCTGAGACAGGGACATAGTGCTCACGGCTCTACGTGGGAGGCTTGAGGTGGTGCCTGGGGTAGGATATGCCCACCTGTACTTTTGTCTACTTTCTGTTGGAGGGCAGAGAAACCAGCCTTCCCACCACGTCCTCCTCCACACTGCAGAGGAGAGCACAGACACACAGGCCACCCAACCTGGCAGAATGGCATAGAAACTTGTAAAAGGCATTGAGCACTGAGCTTTTGCCAAGCGTGGGGATCATTAGCGTGAAGATGGATGGTGTGGATCACGGGTTGGCTTTTGGGGCAGAATTGCTTTTGCTTCTTTATCTTTTGAAGTTTTTTCATGTGAAGGCCAGAAATCCCCATAAGGTCTCAGGGCAAGGAGTCTCTTTCCTCAGAACTCAGTGTGACTCTGACATTTGAGCCCCAGGAACTAGCTGTAGAATCTTCTTGGCCTTTGAATCTCAGATTGTGGACAGTAGGTAGCCTAGAACTTCGAGAACAGCATTCTCCTCCCCTGGCCGCTTACTGCTTGACCCTTCTAAGGCCTCTTTCTTGTGCTGAAAGCCTTTTCCAAAACTGATTTTTGTGTGAACCTGGAGAGATGCCTCAGCAGTTAAAAGCTCTGGCTGTTTCTTCCAGAAGTCCTGTGTCCAATCGCCAGCACCTATGTGGCAACTCAGAATTATCTGTAATTGTAGTTCCAGAGGGATCTAATGCCTTTTTCATGGGCACCAAGCACACAAGTGGTGCACAGACATACATGGAGGCAAAGCACCCATACACTTAAAATAAAATCATTTTTTAATTTTAACTTTTAAAGTAGATCTTTGTGGCTTTTGATTTATGTATTAAAAAGCTTTTGTAGGAATTGATAGGGTTGCGAGCTTTGAAAGAAAATAAATACTGATGCCCCAGCCACATTACCTGTCCGAAATCTATTAAGATGTTGTTCTAGGAGAAATACAGCCATTCTCCTCTCCCTTTTAGTCCTATAATGCTGAAGTTCCCTGGTTGTATGAGTTATGTGAGAGGGTGAGGAAGGGAATGGAGGTTGAATGTAGCCTTCAGCAGCTGGAAAGTTGAACTCTGGGCTTCCATTCTAGAGTTGAGTGTTTCGGGGAAAGAAGTATTTGCACCGGGAATTGAGAGGCAAACAAATAAGGTAGCAGTGATTTTATTGCAGGGAAGTTGTAAAAATTATTGTAAAAAGGTAATTTTGGCCTCTTTAAACTGTGCTGGTGGCAGGGTGCCTGATGAGTAAAAATAACTTGTTGAGATTTACTATAAATAACATGGCATTTATTTTCTCCTTGAAGTCAGTTTAATTCCAAATAAATTGATCTTTAATTGTCAATATCCTCTGGGGCTCATCACTTAGGTACTGCAGGAAAGTGAACTGTGTCATTTGGGACGTTTGATCGACTGCTTGTAAATCTGCTGTCGCTTTTGGAGCCTAAATTAAATGTGCAGACTCCTCCTTATCAGGAGCTATTGCAGGGGCCCTGGAGAATTTATTGGCTGTGCTGGTAGACTTGCTAAATTGCTTAGAGGATTAAACTAATTGGTGTTTTCTCTTGCAAACTGAAGCATATTTCTCATCTCTCTTCTGTGATTCCTCAGGCATTCCTTTGTGGATGTTGGGAGGGTTATGATTAGGAAAGGGTGGGGACATCAGAGAACTTTGGGGTGGTAGAAGTGTAACTCTCAGGACATTATGATGACATTATGTCAGCTGGAAAGGACAGGACCAAGAACTCCAACTTCCCCCTAAGTGTGCTCTGCCTGAATACCCCAGACTCCTTGGTTCATATGGAAATGTCTCCAAAAGAACTCAGGAAAGTCCAAAGACTGGATTTTTGTTTCAGATTCTCACTAATAACATATTTTTCCCAAGTAGAGAGCTTTGCTAATGAGTTCAGTGGAACAGATAATGCGTAGACGGTGGTGAAGCAGGGAAGTGTCCAGAACCACTGGCGAGGTTCCATTCCTCTCCTGCACCGGCAGAATGTGCCTGGGTCAGCAAGCAAGATCTCCCAGTGACGTGGTGTGCCTCGTGGTCGCACTTACCCTGCAGAAGTGTAGTCGCTTTTTACTTAGCTTCCTAGTTGTGCCATTAAAGCCTTAGACTCCAGGTTTGTTCACTACAGGAAGTGCTAGCAGACCAGATACATCCTGTTTCATAGCGTTCCACATACAAGTATCCTCCTGCCGGCAAGTGCCTTTAATTTATTTACCGAGAGGCATCATAGACGTGCTTAACAAGGCTTGAACTCACAATCTTTCCTAAAGCAGCTCTTCCGGGCAAAAATCCACTCAAACGCCTAGTAAGACGGTTGAAATGGTCTTTTCCTCTACCAACCAAACACTGTGTATCTTTCATTGGGATTTCGAGTGAGACTGTAATAAAAAGGTGAAAGCAAGGGCACATGATGCATGGGAAGTAGGACAGGCGTGTCCCGGAGAGGGGAGGGGTGGAGACGACCTGGATAGGTGCGCACTCTGAGCCGCATCTCAGGGCCCTGCTTGGCCTCCTTGGAGACCCGTACCTCTTCAACCCAGTCTACTGCGTGGCTATCAAAGTCCTCGTCCAGAATCTCATTTGTCAGCCCAAGGTCAGGGATTCCCTGATCCTCGTGATCCTTTTAAACTCTGACCTGTTATAATTCTATAGTTTCTAGCCTAGGATTGGTCCCAACAGGATGGAAGTCATTCCTCACGTAGTGGAGGCTGTACGTAAAAGTGACGTCAGCCATACGCATGCGGAGGTCCATGAGGACTGTGCAGCATGCCGCCCGTTTCTTCACTGTTCTCTTCACTCCTTCCTTTTTGGTCCCACTGCACAGCATCTCGGCATTGTGCTTCCCTCTCCAGGAAGGCAGTATGGTGACAAACTACTCTAGTTTAAAAATTCTAGGCATTAGAAATCAGGTTGGATTAAGTTAATTTGGACTAGATAGACCTCATCTGGTCCTTGAGTTTTTTGACAATAATCCCCATCCTTATAGCTCTCTCTGGGGGAACTGCGAAGACAGAGTGAGGCTGGCGTATAATTTACTCGATGACTTAGAAAAGGGAGGGTTGGGAACCTGGGGAGGTGATCCTAATTGTGTCTGGACTTTTTTCCCCAGGAACTTTTAACTTGCTGTGAAGAAGGGAAAGGGGAACTCAAGGATGGCCTGGAGGTGATGCTCAGTGTCCCCAAGAAAGCCAATGATGCCATGCATGTCAGCATGCTGGAAGGTAGCTGATCTCCCAGTCCCTCTGGGATGCCACCTCCATTCCTAAAACCAGGGAATTGTGTTACAGGAGAGAAGTGGCATGAGGTCAGACAAGGAGCAAGCCTGGAAAAGAGGGGTAAAAAGAAGTTGTTAAATGGGTCCTTGGCTACCTGTGGAAGGAGCACCACAGACCAGGATGGCTAACACCTGCCTTGGGTGCCATTTAGGGTAGGCAGTCCATGAGATAATCCAGTTCAGGCTGTGATTTTATATATATACCAGGCCAGAGCATCACAGACCTGCTCAGTGTATAACATTTGCATTTCCTTCACAGTCAGAATATCTGGAAATGCTGGTTACACACAATATATACCAGTGACTTTAGTGTGATGTCTACCTCACACACACACACACACACACACACACCTTTTTTTCAGTACTGAAATTGAACCCAAACCTTGTTCTTGCTGAACAAGCACCCCTCTACTGAGCTATATCCTCAGTTCTTTTTGTTCAAAGTCTCCCTAAACTGTCCCGACTAGCCTTGAAATAGTGATCTTTTCTCAGCCTACCGAGTACCTAAAGTTGTAGGTGTGCACCGTCATACCCAGCTTCTTTAAAATATATACATAACATAAAATTTACTATTATGATTATCTTTTATTGACTAGTTAAGTAGCATCCAATATAGTCACATTCTTGTGCAACTAGTCTTTTTATCCTCCTTGGGAGCTTAGGGAAGCCCAGCCAGGTGACCCCGGCAGGACTTCAGTGAGCTACAACTGTGTTTTGGGTATCTAGAACAGCTGCGGTATGAAGTAAGACTCCTGTGACATCATCTCCATGTGGTAAAACAGACACAGAAAGGAGCAAGCCTGGGTTGAAATCCGATAGCTGGGCAAAGCCTTAACATTCCAGTCTGACAAGCAGATGCTAAGGAAATGAGTATATGGGCTGCTCTTTCTCTTCTGGCATCATGCCACAATACCACCATTTCCACTGCCATCCTTTAAGAGATGTGGTGTGGTCTCAGGACTTCCTGGATGACCCTTAGTGCAAAAATGCCCAGGCCTTAGAGCAGTGGAGCCGATGTTGTCGTCTAAGCACTAGTTGTCTGAAATGCTCATGTTGTCACAGTTTCTTCATCCCCTTCGTTCCAGCATACACCTGGCTCCCTGGTGCTAGGTGTCCTCCTTTAGAAATACCCCATTCATCCAAACTGCCCCTCACCCATAGTTGCAATCCAGCCGCTCCAGCATGGTCTGCAGACGTATGCAGTACAAAGTGCACGCTTACGGACTCACTTAACACCCACTGAGCCAAAATCTCTTGGGTGGAGAGGGTTGTTCAGAATCCATGGTTTGTTTTCACATGGTCTCCAGGTGATGCTTGTGCACAGTAAGGTTTGAGGACATTCTGAAAGATTCAAAGTGGTGTATAAAGAGAAAATATTGAAAGCTTGGGCACCACACTGTCAAGGAGCAATAAAAGAATCCTAAGGGTGGAATATAAGAAATGAGGTAACGACAAATAAGGCAGATCCAAGGGTACTCTAACCAGAAGGGGCTTCACCTAAGCCCCACTCAGAGGTAGGAGCAATGGGAACTGTGGAGGAAGAAGCTCTGGGGACTGCCCGTTTAGGAGGCCCCCAGTCCCTCTCACATGAGGAGGGGAGCATCCCATGAAACCATCCAGAAAAACCCACTCATGTTGCATATGTATATAGGAGACATGGTGCAGGGACTGGGCCATAAGAAATGCCCAACTGCAGTTCTGTAGGCAGATATGATATATTAGATCTCCATGGAAACCGATAGCCAACTAGGAAATCCATTCTCCGATGGGCAATACGACTCAGCTTCCCCTGAGTGTAGTGTTGGAGAAACTCCACAGGGGTCATGGGTGTTTTTCAGGGTTCGATGAGAACTTGGATGTACAGGGGGAATTGATTCTCCAGGATGCCTTTCAAGTGTGGGACCCAAAGTCGCTGATCCGGAAGGGGCGGGAGCGACACCTCTTCCTCTTTGAGATCTCCTTGGTGTTTAGCAAGGAGATCAAAGACTCTTCAGGACACACGAAATATGTTTACAAGAACAAGCTACTGGTAGGTGGGGCAAGCAGGGCAAGACAAGATTCCCTGCTTCCGTAGAACCCATGGGCAGGAAGGGATATGGACATACACAGCTCACCTCTTCCCTACCTCTCTGCTCCAAAGTCCTCCTGGTCAAAGGTTCACGCCTTGCCTCCTACTTGGAAAGCTCCCACCCACACCCTCCACTTCTTCATCTTACAGTTCAGAGGTCTTTCTGTTTGCTTTAGCATCTCCTCCTTTACCATCCCTCCCTAGACCTGCTAATCAGGCAAGTGCCTGCAGGTCCTTTCATCCTGGGTATATGAACAAAATATCCAGTCTGTTGAAGCCTGATTGACAGAAGCCCCTTCCTCGGCCCTTTCCTCTTTGTTGCCTTCCCCTACCTGTCCCAGCCCTAAGTCTCCCCCACTGCCCTCCCCTTCCCCGCCTCTCACAGGCATTTCCTGTCTACAGACCTCAGAGCTGGGTGTGACCGAGCACGTAGAAGGCGACCCCTGCAAATTCGCCTTGTGGTCTGGGCGCACCCCATCCTCAGACAATAAAACAGTGCTCAAAGTAAGTAATGTTCTCTTCCAGCACAAAACCAGGGTTGGGGTAACTGGGCAGGGCAAAGGAAACAGGCATGAGACTCCAAAGGGCAAGGCCTGGAGACCACTGAGCCACCAGGCCTCTTGGGAATGTCAGCGTCATGCAGGTATTGAGAAGCAAATTCGACCATGAACGTGGACCCAGAATATCACAGGCAGATGTTCTCCTCAAGTCCATAGAGGGAAGAGAATGATGTTCTGATTTCCTTAACAAGGCCCAGTCAATGGCTTCTGTCCATATGTCCCTTTCCAGTGGCAAGAGCAAACACCCTCTTTACACAGGCATCTTGAGTTGCTCTGGGTTTGCTCAGCACAGTGCCCTAAATATCCTCCATGTACAAGGTGCTCTGCTTAATGCCATAAAAAAAAAAAAAAGAACCACTTGTAAGATATGGTCCTTATTGTCTGGAAACATCGATTCCAAAAGCCCCACTAAGGCACAGTCAGACGGTTAGTCCAGCTCTCCCGTCTCAGCCTCGTGTTGAGTCCCTGTTCTAGTGGAACTAGCCTGACTGGGTAGGAATACTGCAAATAGAGCTCCTATTGGTCACTTGCTACTCTAGGAAGTACCCATCACTAAGGAACGGATGGTCCAGCTTCCCAAGCATCCACCCTAAGTTGCAGAATAGCTGCTACCTGCCATGAAGAACTATCTGAAAAAAGGATGCAGGAAGACAATGGAGGATTATTGGCATGAGAACAGTGCTTCTAATAAGCACATTTAGCAACCTGAAACCCCAATACTGACTGTCACTCTGCGCAGTCTGAATGAATGTGACAGGTGTTAAACGTCCTGACACATACCCTTTACCCTGCTGGTAAACAGCCACTGCTTTCAGATGTCACAATTCCAAGTGCCTTCAAGGCCACTTATGTTCCACAATTCCCGTGGTAAACCAGGTCCAGCAGAGTGCAATAGATACTGCTCCAGCTCCAGGGCCAAAAGGAGATTGGTGAGTGCCTAATGGTTTGTGAAATATTTTTACAAGTCCTCCATTAAATCCACATGGGGTCTTGAAGTTGAACATCTCTGAATTAAAGAGTTAAAGGATAAAATATGAAATAAACTCCCCCAAAGATTTGATGTGTTTGGAATAACAGCTGAGCTTGTGAGAGGAGAGCTTTTTGTGGGTGACAAGAGCTGGGGTTCTCAATGTTTCTCCCTGTGACACCCTAGGCTTCCAACATCGAAACCAAGCAGGAATGGATCAAGAACATTCGAGAAGTGATTCAAGAAAGGATCATTCATCTTAAAGGAGCTTTAAAGGAGCCAATCCAACTCCCCAAAACACCAGCCAAATTGAGGAACAATAGTAAGAGGTAACCAACATCTCTCCCCAAGTATTGCTGCCTCAGGAGCACCCTAAGGGAGCTACACAGGGTGACTCTTCATTTCTAGGGGGAACTGTGCTGTCTTCCATCTAGGAAGACCCACAAATTCTGCCTCTGGTGAATTCTCCCATCTTTAAGCATCTCCCCAGTTGCTGTCCATTAACACAGCAGGGGTTCTCTGAGCACTCTTTATTTAAGTGTGAAATCAGAATGTGAGAGGAAGTATACGTTGAGTCACTTCCCCCAAGAACCTTCCAACAACTATATCTTGCACATGGAGTTATTACATGAGAACGGTAGCATCTGAAAAGAGTAAATGCTATCAAATAGCAGACAGCAATGGCTCCCTGTGGAGCTGGATATGGCTTCAGGAAGAACTGTGCTGTGAGTGGGAAGGCCTCCATGTTGGTCGGATGGTAGAGGGATTGTGCGCAGCACTAGGTAGGCTCCTGTGCCCAGGATATGGCTGCAGCCTCACTCACCCTCGGTGTTCAACAACTTCAGGCAGAAGAGGGCCTATCTCTTGAATATCTCTTGGCCCTTCAGAGCCCTAGCTTCCTCTGAGCCAGTGGATGGCTTCTCAGGTGTTTCTTCTCAAGTCCCCATGTGGCCTGATCACTTTCAGTGACTCTGCTGGAGAATGTTTGGAGGAAAGCATACAAAAAGTTTACATATATCTTGTAAAAAAAGAAAAAAAAATATTCAGCAGAGTGATGTTCTGAGAGTGGTGGTCCCTGGTGGTGGCACCCACTCCTCCCCAGTTCACAGATGGCACAAGGCAGAGAGGGCTTAGCTGACCTTTCGGTGTCAACCAGGATAAACGAGATGGGGAAGCACTGCAGAGTCATAGCATGGGAATGCTAGCACTGAGAGAGGTAGTGACCCAAAGAAGGGTATGACTGAAACAGAGACACCTCCAAAGCAATGCCAGGGTCAGGTGACTTCCCCAGTGCTGCAGGGACCAGTTGTGACTCTATTGGAAAGGTGCCTATCTTAATTTTATGTGCTTGTGTCTAGACTCCGGGCTTATTTTAGCACTGGAGATAGACCCTGCTTCAGGGATCTCCTGTTTCAACAAGAAATATAGAAAGGAAAACATTATAAAGAATGGATTATCAGGGACAATCCATGTGAGAAGGAAACATAGTTGAGGCTGATGAGGGTTGCTCCAAAGTCTAAAATAGAGTCAAAGAGCTTCTAAAACACATAAAAGGCATGTCTTGGAAATGTCCACCACCTCTCTCTCTCTCTCTCTCTCTCTCTCTCTCTCTCTCTCTCTCCTCTACCTCTTCTCTTGTCCTTTATGAAATGGAGAGGAAACTCACAGACTCTGCAGAGAACAGCCAGGTGGTGTGTACTTCGATTAGCTTGGCTTCCTGGATATAGAAGCAAGCCTTATGGAGTAATACACAGGCTTGGGGGATGCCACCCACACTCCTGGGTGGGCCCCTGCCGCCCCCAGAGCTGCTTCATCTGGAGTGGACCAAAAGGGTCCATGATAGACCAAAACAGCAGGAAGCAGAAAATACAGCCAGATCCCAACCATCTACAAATGGGGGAGGGGGGAGGCACTGGCCCAGACCATCCAAAACAACAGATGATCTGAAAGTCCTTTATTCGGAGGTTTTGAAATGTATCACATGATTTCTTTTCACGGCAGATTTTGCCTTCCTACAAATGAGTGGCTTATGTTATTAAAATAAGTTGGCATTTTCCAAGCCCACAAGTGGTGGTGGGAAAGCAGTCAACTGAGAAATGTTCTGCATGGGAGAGATTACTCTTTCTCAGAAAGATGGCATTTGCACACATTTGCACACACATAGGCACCCTCGTGCATACACACATCCATGTATGCTCACTGGTATACCAGATATCCATTGTTCCATTGGAGCCATTATCGATGGCACCCTGCCCATGGGATAAGATTCTCCAGCATCCAGTTCCCCTGTGTCACAAGGCTTTTACCCTCTGCAAGCAGTGTGGAGAGTGGGTGACTTTTGTGAAAGTGTCCATGGGAATAGCCGCTGGGGCTTGACTGTGGATTCCTTAGAGAGTCAGTACATAGTTCTAAGCCAGAGAGCCAAAAGAACAATGTGCTGTCAAAGCTGAGCAGTGTTAGGGCCCAGGAAGGGGTTCAAGTGCCATGGTGGCACCAGGGAGCAGAGCTGGTTCAAATGCTCCTATAGACTCTGCTGTCCCCAGCCCTGTCTTTCCCTTCTGTGACAAGAGCTCATCACCAATAAGTATGAAATCAGTAAGACCCACCAAAAAGAAGACTGTGGATGCCCACTCCACATGCAGCAGCCTAAGACTCCTCAGGACTTTGCCAAAGATAATCTTCCCTTGAGAAATAGCCAAACCCATTTTCTCCAGCAGGAGAAATATAAGTTAAAAAAATCATCTAACGTTTCATGACACACACATATACTCTCAACTGCTTGGGAGACTAAGGCGAGAGGTTCTTTTGCACTGGAAACTCAAGGCTGGTGTGAACAGCATAGCAAGACTGCATCTTAGAAAAAGAAAAAAGAACAAATGAATTGTCTTATCCATTCTACACCAGCAGCCAGCCAACCCCCCTCCTAGTTATAAACACACAGAACCTTGAACTCTGTGGCTGTTAAAAAGGAGCCCATTAGCTGGCTAGAAGCCCAGGTTCTAAGTAAGATATATCTTCCTCCTGTATAATAGACTCGTTCCTAATTTTGTTGTTGTTTTTTTTTTTTTTTTGTAGATACCCCATCTGCTGCATGAGTTAGAAGGGACCTAGGGCAGGTGTTGTGCTGTGCTCAGCCATGTAGTGATCATGAATGAGCTGAAATGTACTGAAATGAATGAGCTTTTGTTGAAATCGCATACACTGCACCTATTAACAGGATAATGTTAGACAAGGCCCACTTCCTAGGAATGTTCAGGCACTGCTTTGCCAATCCAGCTAGGCAAACCTTGTATGCTCTAAACCCACAGAGGTTCCCCCCACCCCCACCCCTGTTTCTTTTCTCTCTTCTTCCTGCAGGGATGGAGTGGAGGATGGTGACAGCCAGGGGGATGGGAGCAGCCAGCCAGATACCATCTCCATCGCCTCCAGGACCTCTCAGAACACAGTGGACAGTGACAAGGTAAGATAGAGTCCCAGCCTTCCTTCCCTCCACCCAAACTTGTGGCTGGCTTAACCAGCCATGGAGAATTGTGCTCAAAGTTCCTTCCGCTCTGGAGCCACAACAGCAGGAGCCAGCTGTATCATCCCACCAAAGGGGAAAGGACAGGGCTGGATTGGTGGGAGAGTCATACAGCGAGCATGGAAAGGTGAACAGTGAGAGAGGCTGCTAGACTGCTGTGCCAGGAGAATGGGCCTCAGAGAGACTGAGGTTGCAATAGTGTCCTGAGATACCAGTAGCTGTAACTGGTTCGTGTTTACAATGGTTTGATCAGGGCTTTTTTCAAAATTAAACTAGTGGGTTGGGAAATAGCCACATTGACACTACCTCTGACCCAAAAGGTCTCTAGTGGAAAAACAATACCTTTCCCTGGCCACGTACCCAGGACTCAGTTCCTGAGAGATTAGTGGCAGAGGGCCCATAAAGTGGTATATGAAAGATAGAGTCATCCTCTAAGAAAACCTGATCCCTTGTCACCCACATCTTGGAGCAAGCAAGCAGCATTATGAGCTCTGAAGGCAATGCAGGAAAGCAAATGTCCTCATGTATTTGTTCAGACTGCCTAAGGAAAAGCAGTTGTTAGAATTTGCAGCAGAGAGTGGAAGGGGCCCATGGCCTGGCCCTCTCACATTCACCTACCCAGAGTCCAGGTTATAAGGGAATCTTCTGCTGCACGTCCATAATGTTACTGATGAAGTTAAAGGTTTCCAAACACTACTTGGCCTCATTCCTCTAGACCTGGTCCTTCAGGCTGCCCCTCAGCCTCAAGCAATAGACTATGCCGGCCAGTGCTCCATTTTAGTTTTCTACATTATGGGTACTTTTCTACATTTATTAGTTTGTTTGGTTTTTTTTCCTTACTGGGAAAAAAAACCCCAGCCACTGAGAATTAAGTATGGGGACTGTGCCCTAAACCTGCTGAGATAATAGCAACACATCAGCCTAACCACACTTAATAGACTAGTCCTCAAGATCATTCAAGGTTAATTCCCAACTGACAACTGCTTTCATGTTTTAAAGCCATTTTCACTAGGAGAGTAAATTGAACATTTGAGTTTCTTTCCTACTTATAAAAACAGAAAGGAAACTGTTTCTATGTTTTCCTGACTTCTCTGGTCTGTTGTCCAACAGTATAACTAGAATATCCTATGAATAAAAGTGTTCTGTTTTCAAGCAGTCCCTGGTTAGTAAGTCAAGTATGATAGTGCCCATGTTCAGACATAGACTTCGAGCTTTGTTGTTGGGGGACTCACCCCTCATAGCTGCTAACCCATCTCCCAGGATCCTGACATAGACAGAAACTCCTGGCCTGGGGACATTTGTCTATTCCTTTTCTTGCTGGCAAGGTAAGTGAGGCTAGATGACACCTTTGACAGCAGCAACCTTTTACTATAAATGAGGGATTCTAGTACTTACACTTTTCTCTAAGTAAAAGTGAGGCTCCCATGGTCAGTGTTAAAGCAGAAACTAGAACTCAGGCCCAGTCAGGGTCAGGCTCTCCCCTGACCTAGAAGTCAGAGCCTTGGCCGCTCAGTGCTGAGGTAACCCAGCCAGGTGTTCTTTCTACACATGCCACACACAGATCAGACACATACCCCTGTCAGAGCACCTGCCATGTGCCACGCTATGTGCCAGATACTGCACTGTCTGTTGAGTGTGAATCCCCGTCCGTGCGATTTCTTGTGTCCTGTTGTCTCTATAGCCAGGCCGCTGGTCCCCAATGAGGACATGGGCTGTGTCTGTCTGTTCTGCTGCAGTACATCCGACATGCAAAATACGTCAAGGCTTGGGAGTTACTTGTGAAGCCAATGGATATAAGGTCTCAGGGAACATAGGATTAAGAGGCAACTAAAAACAGTTTTCAAAAAGTAGCCAAGCTTACAAGCTTCCTATTTCTTAAGACATTAAAGAACCCTAGAAAATTTGAGTGGGAAGTTTAGTAAGTTGGAGCACTGGTCCCCTTGGAGCATCAGTCCTCAGCCAGCCACCATCTGTCCCTAGGAGACAGGCAAAAGGTGAGGAGGTGATTGATTCTAGTCCATATATGAAGCCTAAAAAAAAAAAATCACTTATTCTCAAACAAAAATAGTAATAGCCTGTTGATGAGTATACACTATCCTTTAAAATGTTCTCATGCTGCTCCCAATCCAGCAGTGAGGACAAGGCACCCATATGGCTCCTGTGATCCATATGAAATCATTCACTGATTTCATCTTGAATTCATAGGTGTTACCAACAGGGTTGAGTTTCTTCTACCTCTTCTAGAAGACCACGGAAGCCTGATTTCCAGGTGACCAGATAAAAGTCTCCAGACTATGACTGGTCATAGTCTACAGAAGGGTAAATAATGGTGGCTGTAGGGAGAGGTCAGGGTAGAGATGCCTCACAGAAATGAATCATTCCAGCAAGTGGACTTTCTCAGAGTGTCAGGCCTTCTTCCTCAGATGTGAAGGAATGACTTATGCTGGCTGAAGGGCCCTGGGGAGCCCACATTGGGCTGAGGCACCCCTCCAGTCACTGGTTGTGTTCTGTATGCTTCAGTGTGAGGGAGAGCATTGAACACAGCTCAAAGAATCCAAGCCATCACACCACTTCTGTCAGCTTGCCCAGGTTGTCATAGCTCAGTTTGTCCATCTATTAAACAGGGTGATGATG
This sequence comes from Lophiomys imhausi, assembly GCA_907164525.1. NCBI lineage: Eukaryota > Metazoa > Chordata > Mammalia > Rodentia > Muridae > Lophiomys > Lophiomys imhausi. The sequence continues at coordinate 1,444,202 of CAJQZJ010000531.1, read as the reverse complement.
CCATCTCACAGAGTCACTGGGAAGAGTGGGTGGCCAGAATCTACTTAGTAGCTGTCTGACATTTGGTAAACGCTAACGTTCAGTCTTAGGATACAGATGCAATGCTTGGACAGACTGGGAGGAGCTTCGTCAGTTCTTGAGCAGAGTTCCAACCTCTGGCTTCAACATTATCAGCAGCTTCCTGTCTTTGTTGGTCCTAAGATGATATGGTTTCTTCAGTTCACCTGTCTGTAAGCAGAACTTCGTCTTTCCTCTGCTTTCCATGTTGGCCTCTAGAATCTCAGGCATAGATATTTGTCGCTAGCCTTGATTCATGGGTTAGCTTAGTATTAATAGATTGTGATCTCCTTGCATCTGACACTGAATGATCCAAGCTCACTACATTTGAAGGTCCTTGGACTGCAGGTACTTGGAGTCATATCATTTTTCTGGTCTTTAAAGGCTATTTTAGAGGTCTTCAGGTTTCTAGCTGTTGATTATACTAATATGTTCCCAGGTTATTCCATCTCCTACCTACCTTCCTGTGGACTTCCTTCAGCATGTAAATTCTATATAAAACAAGGTATTTAGAAGGAAAAGCAGCTTCATATGGGATTTGGCTGTGAATACAGTCCATGCCCTAGGGCTGTGCATTCAGATTTTTTCCTAAAATTGCCATCGTGTTTAGTACAGTGCCCAGTGTTTCTCATGAAATCTCCATGCCTTTTTCGAGGACAGACTTAGTTAGGCAGGTGACTTAGTAATCTGAATATAGGACAACTTTGTGTCCATGTGATTCTCTTGTCTAGACCCATCCCTGGGTTCTAGCATGTTCTGAATAGAAAATACTACATTCAGTATGTTAGCTACATCTCCCAGAACAACCTTCTGCTCCTTCTCCATACTCTTGTTTTAGTAAGATTGGAGAAAGGCCAATATGCAGCCTCCTTTCTCACTCCCACTTGGAAACCCCTTGTCCAGCTCTTCTTTAAGGCATTAAGAGATGGAAATTCTACTGCTCTCTCCTGTGGTAGAGGAACTTGGACTGTTGACTTAAGCTATGAGTTCCCCCCCTTAGTGAGAAGAGTTTATTATTCATAATTCTGCATTAAACCCTTATAAAGCTGAGCTGAGTGCCTCAGTAACTAAATCCCACTAATAACTCTCCCAGACTTGCTTTTGTTTGATCCTCAAATGGATCTGCATAATTAGGTCTTCCATGGGCCTGTGTTACACAAAAGTCTTATTTCTTCAAGGCAAATAAAAGTGCTTGCTTCATCCCACGGTGGGCCAGACCTGTCTAGGAACATGCTGGTGACACTCTGAGCAGGACATCCCACCCTAAAACCTTTCCCCTCAAGTGCGGGAGCTTGCTACCACACATCGAATACTGAGATTCACGGAATTCCAGTCAAGGAAGGCGGTGATGAGGTATCAGTAGAGAACAATCTTTTTCAATGTGATGGATGCCTACCAGATGACAGACTTCTGCACCATGGTGAACCTGGTGCATGCATTCGGGACAGGTGCTGTGGATGTAGTCAATAAACATTTATTGAATTAAACATCACCTACCCCTCCTAGGGGAAGTACCCTCTGTGCAAAAAGCGCTGTTAGCCTCTAGTCACATCCGGGCTAGCTGAAGAGAGGGAAATTAGAATTTAGCTGAGTTCTGGGGAGTAGGGGCTATTCTCTATTATAATAATAATGTGGGGGGAAAAGACTGCTGAGACATCTCACAACTGGTGTGTGTTTTGAATGCAGAACTTTAGTAACCAGCTGGTGTGAGCCAGGGTACAGCGTAAACTAGGGATGCTGATGTGATACAGGGAATGGGGAGATAACATGGAAAAGCCTGGAGGTTTGAGGAGACTAAGGGAAAAGCAGAAGGTTGCCACAACATCCTGCTACTTTGATAGCAGCTGTGACATGATACCTATGATAAGGTAGCCTACTCACAGAGACCTTCTAGTATAGATGCCCATGCAGTTCAATAGACACTAACGGTCTTCACACTCACATGTTGGGCACACATCGCAGGACAAGGTGAGCGTCAGAAAGAGAAGCTTGGCTTTAAGTGGATATCCATATAAGCACCTGGTTCCTGAGTTGATGATGATGTTTCCCCTGCATGGTAGCTTGGTAAGGACATAGCCCTTGGGTTGGTATCTTGATGAGGGTATAAACCCCTGCATCCGAGACCTAGCCCCTGTGTTGGTGTGTGGATGGAGCCTCGCCCAACACTAGCATATTCCCACTTTCTTCATTCATGCACTGCTGTGAAGCCTGTCTGGTCTATGCCAGGAGTTGTTCTCTGTGCTGGGAGTACAGCAGTGGATGAGGCAAGGGCCTCACCATCTCCAGCCTTCACTCTTGCATGTAGGGAAGGGAAACATCCAGGAAGAAAAAGAATAGCATCTCCATGTTCTGCTTAGAGCATCAGAAATAAACACCTTTTTTATTTTAGTTAGCTGTGAAACTTATTCTGAATGGATAAGGGACAGATCACTTAGGGAAAAAGGGAATCCCTTCAGTTAAAGAGTTCATGAATGGAAAGACCACAGCCTTGTAGAATACAGATGGAGAAAGAACTTCCCAAAGAATGCACCCACAGTCCAACTCCTCACATGGGGAGTCTTAACTGGGATTCCTGTACATGTGATATATTGAAGGCCTACAAGGCAGGTATGGATGTGGTTCAGACCAGGTTAAGCTCAGTCTGATCCCTCCTGAAGCTCCAGGCAAGAATCGCCAACTGTGTATCACCATCCTGCCTGAAGCAAGGGCCTTAGTCTTTTGTGTCAGGCGAGCAGCCAGTAGGCACAGAAGCTGTCTGTGCTGGCAGAAAGGAGATGTAGATAGGGTTGAGTCGCATCTACTTCAGGAAGTGTGGCGATGTGGTTACAAGGGTTCTAAGATTAGGTCTGGACTACACATTGACTTGCTCATAATCTAGGGTGATCACATTATGTCACAACTCTGTCTCAGGGTCTGTATATACAAAGAGAGCAGTGACTGTCCTTCCCAGAGTTCTGAAGGACCAGATGAGATCCATGTCTGAATGTGTGTGGGACTCAGGGACCCAAGAGCCCAGGGAGGTCTCCATTTTAGATATCCAGGGCAGGAATATACACAACATGCTCCCTGCAGTTTTAAGAGTCCATGGGCTACTGTGCTTTGCCTCTAAATAAAAAGGCAAATATCTGCCAGTAGGGAGATTGGGCAAGTAATGTGTTTTACTTGCAAAATTCTTAAGAGCCATCGAGAGGACCGACCAACCTGGTTTGAGACATGTGGTCATGATAGGTGTCCTGCTCAGCTATGTGTGCCACCTGCTGCTGTACATCAGCCCACAAGGGCTCCTAGGGTCCCAAACAACCCTGGGCGGAATGAATGCTAGCTCTTCCATTGCTCAGTCTTTAGACTCAGTGGGCCTGAAGATTCATAAAATATCCCTGGATAGAGAGAGTTATGCTAGCTCCCATTCCATATCAAAATACTCCCAGCCCTTGAAGAGATACCTAGAAAGACCATGCAGTTATCCCTCCACCTGCCAAGTCTGGGAGTGGATGTATTGGAACTTGAAAGCAATGTAGTCTTGGTTCTCAGGCACACCCCAGACCTCAGCACATTAGATTATCATCACATCACAAACCTCAGCTAAAAGGATTCTGATTTTCCTCATCATCTTAGCCCTTCCTTGCAAGAAAATACTACTTCCATTTTATGATTTCAAGTCTCAAATATAGTTTAGGTTTTTTTGTTTTGGTTTGGTTTGTCTTTATTTATTTATTTTATGTTATTAAATGTTTTCTTATATTAAAGTCCAGGGCTAGACTTAGAACTCATATTTTTTTCCCTAACATAGTTCCCTTGTCACTCTTTTCCGTGGTGGGCAAGTAGTTGGAGGAGGGGAGATGGCAGCAGTGGACAACAAAAAGAGGAGTCCAGGACCCTGAGGACACCTGGAGCACCATCTCTGGGTGCTCTGTCACCTCCTAGCACTGCAGCTACCTCCTCTCAGAGACTGTTTGTCACCCCTGAGTAGAGTGGGAGGACTCGCTGTCACAGATTCTCTGTGTCAGAAGGTTCTTGCACAGATGAGTGGCCCTAGTTCCTGCAGAGTCCACTAGAGGACGGGAAATGTACTTCACTGCCTGGGGACAAAAGGCAAAACCTCTTCTCCTGCCATTATTTTACTTAATAGTCCCACTAGTTTAAAATTTTCCCTGAAGAAACCCGTCATCAAAATTGCCAGTCATCCAAAAAAGCAAGTGTCATGAAAGGCAGGGGCTTTGCTGAGCCCAAGCAGGTAACAAGAAGCCTTGGGTGGGTGAGGGGGGGGGGTGTTCTCTGTTCATGTCAGACACTCCAGATGCACAAAGTGCCTTTATTCTAGTGGCAGTACAGCACGGGTATCGTCACTGCAGGAATGGGGAAACCAAGAAGGTGATTTACAGGTGGTGAGAACTGTGTGTAGAGGTGGCAGGTGTTATTTAAGGCCTCATCTAATTCAGGGTGAACCTGAAATTTGGGATCATAGAAATTTACAGAAGAGAGCCAGACAGTGGTGGTCCACACCTTTAATCCCAGCACTTGGGATGGGGCGGGGGACAGAGGCAGGCGGATCTCTGTGAGCTTGAAGCCAGCCTTGTCTACAGAGTGAGTTCCAGGACAGTCGGGGCTACACAGAGAAATTCTGTCTCAAAAAAAAGGAGGGATGGGGGAAAAAAGGAAGGAAGGAGAGAGAAGGGAAGGAAGGAAGGACAGAAGGAAGGAAGGAAGGAAGGAAGGAAGGAAGGAAGGAAGGAAGGAAAGGGAAGGAAGGGGAAATTTAGAGAAGCCCCAGAAATCACCAAGCCTGCATCCTTCACTGTTGAGAAGTAACCAAGTGGCTTATTCGGACTCACAAAGACAGTTAATGATAGTCCTGATAGTCAATCACCCAAGTTAAATCATTTAAAAAGATACTTTTGTTGTGACCTTCGTAGTTCAGCTTGTTGACCTGCAGAAGACACTACCAATGCTGCCCCCTTCTTCAGCTACTCCTCCTGCCCCCACCCCCCATCCATGCCAGGCAGTCCACAGCAACCTGAGTAAGTTGCAACAGGTTGCTAACCCCATTCTGAGGCTGCGGGCTGGCCCTGAGTGGCAATGTCTATCACAGACTCTCGGATACCAAGCACTTGTGACTCACACCGTGACCTTGGTGGGGGTGTGATTCTTCCCAGAGTCCTTCAGGCTCCCGGGAAGATTCCTGTTGGGCTCCGAGCACTTGGCAATGAGTTCTGGGATGCAGCAAGGCTGATCCCTCTCTTGGAGCAGCCTGGGAGGAGCGAGTCTCCAGAACCAACCCAAGCCCTCCGTAGTTCTGCAGCAAGGGAAACGCTGTCTCATTGTTAACATTTTGGTGGAAGGCGGAAGCAAATTTGAAAACAAGCCACCATGCTCAAGTGGATTAACTGGCGACAGACCAGGGCAAACAAGACCCAAGTGAGTACAGTGAGTACACCTGCAGCCCCACATGTTCTGCTGGGACAGGGAGAGGGACAGATGGACAGGTGGGCAGGGCAGGGAGGAAAGAGGTGGAGGGCGAAGTGACAGCTTTGAAGCCAAGGGTTGTCCTGGAGGAGTCCACAGAGACCTACACATTCTGCTCACCCTTTCCTCCTTCAGTCTTAGGTAACAACAAGCATTATACATTTTAAAAAAAAAGAAAGAAATGGATGGAATTAAGGAAGGAAGGGAGGGAGGGAGAAAGGAAGGAAGGAAGGAAGGAAGGAAGGAAGGAAGGAAGGAAGGAAG
>CAJQZJ010000531.1:1412937-1438408 GCA_907164525.1 Lophiomys imhausi | reverse complement strand
GGAAGGAAGGAAGGAAGGAAGGAAGGAAGGAAGGAAGGAAGGAAGGACTTTGCCTCTGCGGGAAGCCTGCTCTCCAGAGCTCCCAGATGAGTGGCGGTTGGTGGCTTGGGACTCTGGCACCTATGGCGAGCTCTTTCAACAAGTGTGATCTTTAGCTCTTTTGGAAACCTCAAGCAGAAGATTCACATGGGGATTCAGAGCAGCGTACAGTAGACAGGGTGGGGGGGGGGGGACCAACTCTGATTTGAAGGTGTGTCTCTGTAGAAGCTGGTGTTCCTTCTCTCGGACTGTGCTGTGGTGAGAAGCACAGCCCACAGTACCTGTTGCTGGAATGTAGCCCTCTGGGGGAAAGCCTGCTGAGTTGGCAGGCGGCTCGGTATTGCCCTGACTCTTGGTCTTGAGCTCTGGTTGTAGCTTCTTGCCTAGGTTTACCTCAAAGGCAGTTGAGTGCTATTTTCTTCATTACTGTTGGCCTCTGCAACCTGTCTGTCTTCCGGAACTTGGGGTTGGGGGGAGGTGAAGTAGATTTCTGTGGATGTCATTGGAGTGAGGTCAAGTGATCATTGTTGCTGGAAAGCAGGATTACCAAGAAAAACAAACTAATCAAAACACCCTCTTCAGTGGATTTCTCCAAGGAGGCACAGTTAAGGACGTACTTTTTACCCGGGGTGGCCAGCTCTGCTCTGATGACTCTCTTTATGAGAGAAACTGCTCTAAGGAGTTGTAGGACTACATGGATCACTAGGCAGTGAGCACCCCTGCTTCCAGTTGGAGGCTCTTCCCACTACTGCTGCCCTACTGCATGCATAATGTGGCCCCATTTGTGCTGGAGCAGCCATTTCCATGTCATGGGATGGTTAGATTTGTGTCCCCTCCTTTGTAGGGACTTAATGCTGAGGCTTACAAGGTTCAAGATGTCCCACAGTGCAGCGTGTACCACGACACCTCTCTGTTCCTAGTGAGAACAGCAAATCTTTATCCCATTCATAAAAATTTCCTTGACAAACCTCAAAAAGAAATGTTTGTAGTATATGTTCTCTGTCATTTAACTTTAAAGCAGACCGGGTGGGAGTCCCAAGCAATAAACTTGCTGTCTGGAGAACAGGCTGCTGGGAAACTCCCAACATTTGACCATGTGATGGTCAGTGGAGAGGAGAACAGAAAACTTAGTCAAATATGTTACCACACTATATTCTTTTTTCTCTTTTCTTTTTTTTTTTTTTCCAATCCTGTGTAGTTGAATTGAGAGCCCCTTGATGACCGGAACCATGGATTTAGTTCTAAACAGGATAGTCTCTGTCCCTACCCACAGACTTCAAGTCACACCCAGGTGTCCTGCTTGTGACAACAGGTGGCTGTGCAGGGTCCTCTGTGTTCCTCAAATGAGACAACTGTGCTGACTCTCACTTCTGGCCAGTTGCTGTGGGAAGCATCAGAGAGGCTGTCGGGATGAATGTGTCTGTTGAGATACGATTCACCCACACCAGGACAATGCCCCTTTGAAGGACAAATTTAGCTTGGGAGCCGGGAAGATTTTTGACACTAAAAGTCAAATTTGTCCCTGCCTTGAAGTTCATCTTCCTTTCCATTCTCCTTTGTATCAATTTCGAGCCCAAAATATTAATTCTAATCCTGGATAATATGTCAAAGAGCAGTGTTTCTGAAACATTTGTATCAAAGTATTTTATTTTGATATAGAATCAGACTTTGAAAAGCCACAGGAAATTATGAAGAAGTTTCCTGAATCATTTTTACCCAAACCATTTTATATTTCTCCTTGCTCGTCTTATTCAACCTGTTTTCTTTAATGGGATATATTCTGGGTCATTTCACTGAATTATTGAGGCACTAGTACATTTGAAGTATAAAATGTATGTATTCTTCTAGAGACTTTCCTTTAAAACATAAAACCTTATACATTTATTTATTGTTTAAAAAAAAACTTTCAAGCTGTTCAGTTGTTAAGATGGCTTAACATGTAAAGATGCTTGCTGAGTAGCCGAACAACCTAGAGTCAATCCCTGGAACTCACTTGGTAGAAGGAGAAAGGGAACAGACTCTTGCAAGTTGCCCTCTGACATCCATATGTGTGCCATGTCATGTACATGCATAAATACATAAATGCAAAAAAACCTTTCAGACAGTGATAGGCCAGTGTATTGTTTTATATTTTTCCATGTAATAAATCTGCAAGGTCATCTCCTAGCAGGAACATGAAGCTGTTTCATTTCTTGATCAACACAATTTACTTAACGTGTCTTCTACTGATGGGAATGCAGGATGTTTCCAATTGGTTGCCATTGTTAATGAGATTGCAAATAATATCCTGTCCAGATGTCACTTTTCACGCTTGTGAATATATTAACAAGTCAACTCCTTAGAGGTATAATTGCTGCATCAACACGAATCTACATTTTAAGTCTTGATAGAAATGTAAAACAACTCTGTCCAGCTCTTACATTGATCCACACTCCCCAGTTGTACTCTTGAGTGCTGGTTTCCCCACAAAGTTGCACTCTGCCATCAAGACCGTCTTTTCCAACCAATCAGATACTTTAAAATAATCTTTATTCGTTTTTCTCTTTCACGTTTTATTCAGCTGCCAATATTGCACCTGTTTATTTTTCTATTATTTTTATTGAAGCATATAGTATTGGCTGTATGTTAGTACCACATGAGAGTTATGGGCTTCTCTGAATCTTATTTCTATAAGAGCATTCCTAATTATAAACATCTGATTTATAGTAAACTTTAAAAGTTTTCCAGATGTGAAGGATGTGTACTAAAATGCACAGCACAACTGAAGACAAGAGTAGGGATAAATATAAAGTAAGCAGATACGAACCATGTAGATGGTGAAGTAGAGCACCACCCATTTCCCAGAATCCCCCATGCTTCCTCCTGGACACAGCCCTGAGTCTCTTGCACTAGGGGTATCCATGTCCCTGACATTCATAATGTGCTTAATCTATAACCTCATCTCCTATATAAATTCCCCTCAGTAATATAGTTTCAGTGTGACTAGCAATGTAGTTTGTCTAACTATAATTAGAGTCCATATTCTTTTCTGCTTTAATTTTCCACTTAACATTGTTTTAAGGGATCCATCTGTGCTGCTCTGTAGAGCTGTTTGTTCATTTTCGTTGCTGTATAGTATTCTGTCGTGGGAATATACTAAACTTTGTCCATCTCATCTTTTGCATGGAATATGGAGGCTATTTTCAATAATCCTGCTGTGAGCACCCTTATTACAAAAATCCTGGCATTCATAGTCATCTTTCCTAAGGTGTCAGATGAGAAATGGAGCTTCTAGGTGGTAGGTTGTAAATATAGATGTCTTGTGTCAAATTTGCATTCCCGCCACTGTGCAAAAGACTCTCAGTTGTTCTGTTTTCCCAGCTTGTGATCTGGTTACTTAGTAATCCCTGCTTCTGATTAAGTTGTATTACTCTGATTCCTCATAGGACTGAACATTTTTGCACATTCTTCCTAAGCCTTGAATTTCCTCCTTTCCAGGGGATCTCACTAAACTTTTCACCTATGTGTCCAGTAGGTTGTTTGGAACTTTTTAAAAATTTAATATTAAGAGTATATAGTTGTTAGTCTATGTTGGGTTATACATGTAAGTTCTAGTTTCAGTCTGTGGCTTGTCTTCCTATTCTCTGTTTTGCATCTTGATAAGCATATAATTTGATTTTTAAAGCAATGCACTAATAAGCTTGAGTGTTATGAGATATGACAAAAAGCATGTCTTACATTTAGTATTTCAAAATAGCTTGCCACAGAAGAATGTACCAACATGAAGACTTAGCATGGCCTACATGTTTCTGTCAGCCTCTAAGTTCTGAATAATAACAACTAATAAACTATTAAAATGCATTCATGTTATACGTTATATTTTTATAATACAGTACATGATATGCAGTAGAGTCAAAGCAATGAAACATGCTAAAAGAAAGATGATAAATACAATGAGTGTGTCACTTAGCTGTCCAACAAACAGAGCGAAGTCATGGGAAGGAAGTGTGCTCATGAAAAAAACTAAACATCTATGCCCACAGTAAGCCTCTTTAATCTTGATTTCATAGGCAGCCTTATGATTTTGATCTTCAGCTCCTTGACCAGTAGGGGGACTGAGTTATTTCTGTGTGTTGTCACGAAGACCAAGCAATTGGCATCAAGGAGGGTACAGAAAAACCAGAGCTGACCGAGGAGTTCATTCCAACACTGTCTCATGTCTGCAGCTTGGCCTGGTACCTATCACTTTCAGGGATCACATGAGAATCTGGGAGGTCATGTGATTGGTTTCTCAGCAGACTTTAAGTCCACAAGGACAAAAACATGTCTGTCTCATACCCTCACTGCATCACCAAATCTTAGTGCTAACTCACAGCCAGCTCTTGATAAATATTCATTAAATAAGCACATGGCCAGTGACCAGTTGAATGCGAGGTGGTGCGTTTGGCCTTGTGGGGAAAGAGCCATAGCATTAAGGCTTCTGATCTGGGAGGAACAGAGATGGTTCCACGCTTAGCATTGCTAACAGGAGCGTACTGTGGCAGCGAAGACACTGGGAGTGGGAGGACAGTCATCCCAGAGAGAAAAATACAGGATAAGTTGGGCAAGGAGACTAAGTTTGCTTAGTTAAATAAGCTCAGGGTTTGTGTGGTGAATTGAGGGAAATAAATGATAGGCTGGATAGATCATGGCAGGTGCTGAATGCCATCAGTCTCGACTTTTCTGAGCATCATCCAAAACAATGAGAGTATTTAGTGTAGTGGCAACACGATTGTCTTTATCTTCGTGTGGACTCAGCAAGTGTTCCACTGTTAACCCAGCACATTCACTGTCTCTCCCCTTTGCACTCACCTCAGTGTTCGGCTCAACACCTCCTCCTTCTCCTCCTCATATTGTCAAAAGCCTCCTTTCCCCCTGACATATAATACTTGCCACTTCATGTTCTGATGAACTGCAGTTGGATGTCTCTGTTCCAGATTCTTCTTTATATCTCTCTCACTTTCCTCCATAGTTTTGTTACTTCACTTCTAATGCCCATGACAAAAAAATATCTTAGCCCATATCTCTGAGGTGACTTCACTCTAATGGTGCTTTGATAATCATCACCCGCCACATTTTTTTCCTGAGTACCTAACCTACCATGTGCTGTGAACTGTTCCAAGATGGAGGAGCAGTGGTAGGACAATAACTCAACTCTCTGACCCCATAAACATTGCACTCAGCTGAAGACCCAGAAAATCAATAGGCAGATACACAGTCAGAGAGCCACAGTGGACATGAACACTATTAGATGTGTCTGACTCATGTTCTGCCCTTCCTTGGTCTCAGCACCAGACAATTACTTCCTTTTCTTCAATCCAGTTAACTGGTGTGACTTCTGTATTTGGGGCAGAGGCAAGGTTTTTTTCATTTTTCATTGTCCTAGGCCCCCAGGTTTGTGACTGTGAGTGCATTTTTGGCCCACTCTCTGATAGCCAGTACGCTGCCAAGTCCTGTGGGTGATTCCCCCTTGCTGTCTCTCAGCCACTGTGGAAGGCCTGCCTGTGAGCCTGGCTTCATATCACCCTGTAATGTAGAAAGTTTGTCCCTGGGTGTTTCAGGAACAGCAATGTGCCTCTGAACCATAGCAGCATCCCCCAAGACCTTATACTTCCCAACAGTGTCAACCCTTGCCCCCTCCCCCAGGTCCCCAGCTTTCTGCAGAACTGTCCTTTCTGGTATATATGCAATCATCTTCACTTATTTTTTTTTGACTCATCTCTTTTGAGCACCAATAGTACCGCCTCACTATGCCTCCAAGTTTATTTCCTTTTCCAATAGACAAGTCTCTGACCTTGGGGAGAATCCCGCTAAGACACATCTCCTTCAGTACTGGAAGGATTTCTGGCATTCCTCCCTCAACACTCTGTGAGACAGTATCTTCCCCCTCCAGGGTTCACTACCGCTTCCCATGTATGAGTTTTTATCTCTCCCATGGAACCACCAGGTCCATGAAGATAGGGTTCATGTCTGATACCTAGTGTTATCTCTAGTACATAGAAGTGAGGGAGGCCTCCACAGGAAGTGCTCAGAAAGAAGGGCATACTTTGTGTATCTTCTATTTGTCTGTACTTATGAAACAGTGTGTTTTCAGACATATTTTCCACATGTTTAAGAGGCACTTGCTGTGTTGTTTGGGACAAGAGTTATGCTGATTTTCCCTGGTCATCTTTGACATTACACAACAGTAAGTGGTGACTGTGGCTGGCCCAGGTGAAGGGCTACCTGAGCTTACCCCTCGAGTGACTTCTCCTTCCCATCTGCCTTGAGACCTCCTATCTCTTGATATGAAAGACTAATCTTGCTGCTAAACACAAAAGGGGAGCATGTGCGTGTACATATGTGTGGTTTTTGTGCTTATATGTCCATATACACATATATGTGTCTATATATACATGCATACATATATGTTTATATGAAGGAAATACACCAAAATATAAATTATGGTTATTTCTGGTAGGTGGCTTTTTATACTTCTCTACAATAAGATGTAGTACTTTTATTAACAACAACAAAAATCCTAACATATTTTTTTTTAAAGAATAGGAAGAGCTAAGATTATTAACTGATTGCTGGAGCCTGTCTGCTGTATGCACTCAGGATGCCTGGTGGGAGGCAAAGTTGTTGAGCTCTAATTGGTGTCTCCAGTAGCCAGAGAGTGAATTTAGGTGATCTGCACATGGGCCAAGATTAGGAGCAGAGGAACTGGCAACTTTGTTTGGTTTTAGAGGTCCAGAGCCTCGGACTGTGCTAGGAAACAGATGGAAAAATCCAGAGGCAGGGACAGGGTGACAGGGCCCTGATGGGTGCTTCACTGAGCTCTACTGTTTAGGGGTGAGAGGGAAAGGATAGGACCACAGAAGCACGTGTAGAGACTCTCACACAGAGGCAAGCCCTGGAAGGAGAGCAAGTCCCATTTGAGCTTGGTTTTAGTCCCTGGTGACTCAGAAAGGATTGGTTTCTAGAGCAACACCAGGTAGTACAGAAGGATCCTTTTAGAGGCCACTTCAGGAACATCAAGTTTCCGAGAGGAGGGCGTTTGTCCTGAGGTCAAGGATCCTCCCCACACACCATCCCTTCCTCCTCAGTTACAGTCAAGGGCAGAGGGAAAACTTTCCGATAAACTTGAAACCATAAAGTTACATGGAGAAAACATTTTCAAGGCTAGCTCCCACACTGTCCAGGTTCAGGGCTCAGTCAGAGCATTCCCCTGAAGAGAGGGAGAAATGGAAAAAGAAAAGGCAGGGAGCCTGGAGACTGATGGCTTCCTTCTGCAGATAGGGGCATCTAGTCTATCCCTGGCAAAGTGCCTCACAGATAGACCTACCTATGCTGCCCAGTCAGTTTCCCACACCCCAGTCCCTTGCCAATCTCCTCCCTGTAGGATGCGGATGGAGAGCCCTGAGCTCATGCGCAGCAAATTCGTGTTAGATCCCAGGAACTCTTAAAACAGAGTAGTAATGCATGAGGGAGCAAAATAAGAAGCTACAAAAATCAGACCTTGAGAAGAGTTGATCTACGAATTTGTTTTGTGGCACTGATGTTTCCTCTGTGTGCGCTATTCAGGACTCCCCCGACTGTGTGTCTCAGTTTTTAACTCTCATGGCTACAACAAGGAGAATTTCCAGTCTGGGTTCTGGCTTGAAACTTGAGGTAGAAAAATATGTTTATAAGCCAGCTATGGTATTTTCAGAGTTTCTTAGGTATAATGGAGGAACTCAGACAGAGCCCACACAGTCCCCACTCAAAGCAAAAGTCCCCTCCTCATCCAGAGGAGCAGATGCTAGCCTTTCCCTAAGATATCATTGATACTGCTGGACAGGCGGAGAGAGGCACACAGGCTGCCTGCAAGAAAGCCAATCCAGGGGCTGGAGAGATGGCTCGGTGATTAAGAGCACTGGCTGTTCTTCCAAAGGACCCAGGTTCAAATCCCAGTACCCACATGGCGGTTTGAAACTATCTGTAATGGCCAGGCATGGTGGCACATGCCTTTAATCCCAGCACTTGGGAGGCAGAGATAGGTAGATTTCTGTGAGTTCAAGGCCAACCTGTTGTACAGAGTGAGTTCCAGGACAGCCAGGGCTGTTATACAAAGAAACCCTGTCTTGAAAAATCTGAGAGAGAGAGCGAGAGAGAGAGAGAGCCAATCAATCCAGGGCCCTGACCACTGGCCCCTGCCTAAGCCCCTAACATGATGATCCTCCTGGTCCACATGGTATGTATCACTCTCCTCATTTTGCAGATGACAGATTTAATAGGAGTAAATAACTTACTCAGGGTCATACAACCAGAAAGTGCAGAGCTGAAGTTGGAACCCTGGTCCTCTATACACACAGCCTCCCACAGGCCAAGTTCAGTAAAGAAAACAGTTGGATGATACAGGCAAAATACACAAAGCAACATTTGCCTCAAATAGTATAAGTACTATGATTTCCTTCTCCTGACCAACAGAATGGGACACGCCTGAATTCAAAAGCCAAGAATGTTCCTTGTTCTGTGTATTGTGTGTGTCATTTGCTCACTATCTCCTGTGCCCAATAGAACATGCCATGAATCAGGGACAAGAGGAGGCTGATTATTATGATAAGCCCTAGGACTGGCAACTGAGACACATCTTGTGTCAGAGGTTTCCTAATCTGTCATCCCAGAACACCAATAACACATGGTCAGATAAGTTACAGTAGAGGACACCATTGGCAATTTGCAGTCAAGATTCAGTTAACAGTCTGTTGCAAAATAGCTGCTATGGTTCTTTGTGGAACGTGAGTGCATATAAAGGTACCACCTAAATAAATATGTTCTTTGTCTGTGGCTGTTTTTATCTCACTGGATGTAGGGCCTCACCTCCCACGTACACAGTGACTGCAGAACATTTCCCTATGCCTCCAGGAACTTCATTACGAGAGAGTCAAATATCAGGGCACAGCCTACCGTGTGCTAAGTGAAAGGTTCTTATAAAGACAACCTACCGTGTGCTAAGTGAAAGGTTCTTATAAAGACAACCTACACCTGGGGAGAGGGAGACAAGGAAATCTCAATATAACCCCTCCCCCAAAATGCTGAGCAAATCCAGTTGATAAAAGTCACAGTTGTATGAAGTGAGTCTCCCTGATTCTTGCCCCCCCTTATGGAAAATGCCAAAGATAAGTATTTCTGGAAACATACTGGAAGATGCCAAATGCAGCCAAAGTGTTAGCAACTCAGTGTCCAGAAAGTGAGTGGTTGGAATATAGAAAAGACCTTAGTACTGAGAATACAGTTGCCAGGGGAATATCTCTAAACCCTCACCCTGTACTTGTGCACAAGGAAGCCAAAGGCGTGGGATAAGGGCATGTGAGATCACTATAAATTATAAGCTGATAGCTATTTTTCCGATAGGATCAATAGCATTTTATTTCTCCACTTAAAACGTTTTTTTTCCCCACCAGTCCTTCCATTAGGTCAGATTTTTGAAAAGTCATTTCAACAGAATCTTGAATAGCTACCATTTTAAAAGTTAAAAGCTAGGCAGCTGGCCACTGTAGTACATAACTATGATTGCCAACTTTCCCGCTTGGGAAACTGAGGCAAGATTGTGAATTTGAAGTCAGCCTGGGCTACACAGGCATTTGTGTTACTACGCTGTTGACATGCCTGTTGGGTATGTCCAGTCATGTCTTCCTGGGCAGGTGTGTGCATTTCCCAGGGTTCTCAGAAAACCATGTATGAAGTGTGTCTACGTGTGTCTTATTCCTGAGCCTCTCCATACGTCAAACCACCTTCAAGTAGATTTGCAGGCCCACAGAGCCAATCACACCGTGAGGCTGAAAAGGACATAGGGTAATTTCTATAGAACCTAATGAACGTGATAATTAAGTTATTCAAACCACCCCCTGTTAAGTCTCAGGCTTAAGGTAGACCTGTACGTGAGGGATACTTTAGACTCGACATCATACGAATGTCTAGTCATCATCTAATAGATGGGCAGCACACACCAGCGGTTAAGGACAGCTTTGCCTCAAACAAACCTCAATTTGGAGCACACCCCGTCCATCCACTTTCCAGTTGTATGACCCTTAGCAGAATCTCTCAGGCTTTTGTCTGCAAAATGAGAGCAATGGTACCCACCACATACACAGGTATGTGGGTGTGATGCCTGCAGTCACTTTGGCACATGAAAGATGCAACATTTTATAAACTGTTAGCACCCATAAATAAAGAGTAGCAGAACGCAAAATTCAGTGTTTATAAAATTATCCAATTCTACCATTGAGATAAATTCTACAGGCCTTGTAGTGCATATATTAGCCTAGCCTAGGAGGGTAGCAAACATGGTATGAGACTATTGAGTGAACATGCCCCTCCCTCACTCATACTTAGGGTGACATTAGACTGAAGAAAATGGGCTTTTGAATTATCGAGCCCCTTACTTTAACCATACTGCAGTGTCCTAGTGAGGCACATGAGGGACTTGACCGTGAGTGACTTCGCATGTGCGTGTAGACAGCTCCTGGATTTCTTGCAAATCTTTCGCCCCCACCACCACCACCATCTGGAATGTCTCCCACCTTCCCAGAGCTTAGGGCAGCTACAATAAATGCCTTTTAGCTTGCTGCTCAAATCTCTGCTCAGCTGAAATTCTGACTGGGAGAGTTTCAAAGTGGATTTCTCATTCCTGCGCAGTAGCTCTGAGGGAGCCTTTGACTCCAAGGTGTGAGCCCCAGTCAAACCTGAAGTCAAATTCTACTGACACTGCACTTTTTTCTTCCCTAGGGTCCACTGCCATTTAAAATACTTCACTCTTCTAGCTCCTACTAGAAGCTTGTCACTTTCCTTAGAGAAACAATAATACATTGTTTCACATGGATGCTGTATCTCTAATCTGCCCACACTAAGTTGCCCACTTAGCAGTTCACTCTCTCAGACAGCCTTGCAGTCCTGCCCAAACCAGTCCCATACCATAGGGAAACTACAGGTTGCTGCATGCCCATACACAAAAATCATAAATTTTAAGCCCATTACTGCCAAACATCTACAGGGGTGGGTAAACCTTTCTATATTTCTCTTTCTCAATTAAATATTATGTCTAGGCTTGGTAGGTGTAGAACTCTGACAGTTTAACAAGAGTGTAACAGGTACTGATTAAACCCAAATGATCCCTGCCAGGAGGACCTCTGACATATTGCATTCCTGTTGATGCTGTTCCTGCTGCTCCTGTTATATATTTGTCCGGGACATTGGGAGGCTGCTGCAGGATGGGTCTATGAGTTGAAAGGAGATGGATTTGAGTTCTGGCATCAAGTGGCCAGTCAGTGATCCTCACCTGGATCCTGAACCTGCTTGGACTCTTCCGAACCTTCAGACTGAGGGATGTCTTACCCAGCTCTGCTTCCTCTCTAATCTCTTCTGAAAGAGTGGATTGTGCCTTGTGGATTGTAGTCTGTGCATTGGGTTACTAAGGAGTAGGGCTCACTGATGATTTAACACTGTTTTCTATGAAGGGCTATGGGATCTCATGCAGATTTTTGCAAAGTCATATGCAAATCACAGAGCCCAGCCCTTTTCTTAACAGGATGGCAACCTTGTTCCTCGGTGGCACCTGGGACCTGGAGATCCTTTCTCCACTTACGTTTAGCGCGCAGCCTGGGACTTGTCCCTGCAGCTCACCGGGTTAGCCGTGGCGCCGTTGGGACCTCCCACCAGGACTCCACTCACCCAACTCTCTTGAGACTGCTCTGGCAGGGCTGGTATAGGGTGCAGTCTTTGCTCAGAGGGCAACATGTTCCAAGCAAAGTCTGCCCACCTGGGCCATGGGCTCACCCCGGACCTCCCCGCTTCTCTCCTGGGTGCAATTTTGAGGTTGCTGAGCTTCGATCCAAAGTCCAAAATGGTGGGGCAAGAGGGACTTCAAGAGGCCCCCGGGCCCCATGTACTTCCCCCAGCTCCCAACCTGAACACCAGGGATTCCCACCACCACCTTCAGGCCCTCACTGCCCCCCACCAAAAAAAAATCTATAACTCCAGTAAACAGGGTAGCTAAAGGAGTACATTTGGCTTTGAGATTCACTTCAGGTTGAACATCCCCACTCCCAATCTGGAAAAGGCCATTTTTCTACTGTAGCTTGTCTCCTCTACATCCTGAGATTGTATATGGGAGGGCTTGAGATACAGATGGTGAGAGTCAAATCCAGCCTTTGCCAAGTACTGGCAGCACCCACTTCCCTCAACACATTTCTGCTTGAAACAGCCTCCTCTCCACTCCTTTCTGAGATCTCTGGGGCAAACACCACCTTTCTAGTCCCATTTACTTCAAGTGATCCTGCTGGGTGGGGTAGGAAATGTGAGAAGATGTAAATGAAGCCAAGTGGCCGCTTGATAATTGTTAACAATAGATGGTAGGTACGTTGGCTGTTCATTATACTATTCTCACTTTTGTATGTTTGCAGTTTTTCATAATAAATTTTTTAAAGTCTTCCAGCTTCCATAACATTCGAGAAAGACCTTAACCCCTAACAAAGTTTCATGGAACCTCCCTCCCCTCACACACACAGCAAGGCAAGAAGCAGCAATGATTCCATTTCATATAAATAAATATAAATAAATATATATAGAGATATAGATATAAAACACTCATTTTCTAACCTTTTTTTAAGGCCCACTGCTTTATTTTCAATAGACTAAACTGTATTTCTAAGAAGTCCCGAAGTTGGGCTCACTTCCCAGGCTGGGTGATGGGGAGGACAGGGAAGAGGGTCCTTAAAAGTTTACACTTCCACGTATCTCACACTCTTACTGTGAGAAATTGGCTTGTTCAGTGTTCTGAACTTTGCGAAGGGTGTACACTCACAATGCAAAGTGTCATTCTCTGGAATTGCACCTGGCTCAGGAAAGGACTGTCTTTGTACTTGAACTTAAATCCAATGGAGAACCTTATCATGGGCATTTGCATGACTGAGAATTGCTGCTGTCTTTTTTTTTCCATATGTCTCTTTCTTGGATGTGTTCTAATAAAATGATTCTAAAGCAGGCTGTTGATATATAGTGATTTATAAATACTTTCTGTTGAGCTCAGAGGCCCTTAAATTCTCTGCCTTCTCACTTTCTGGAAAGACCTGTCGAGCTGAAGGCAGACGCATAGAGCTTGTCTGTCTCTACGGCAGGATGGTGGTACCACTGTAGTTGAGGTCGTTGATAAGGGTCATATCAACCACAGCAATTTCTGGTTTCCTAGCAACAGAACTTGTTTTCCAGAACAAAGATGAATGACCATCTCCATCTGCAGAGGAGAGTGGTGGGGGAAAGGCAGAAGGGGTGGGGCAGGAGTAGAATTCTGCCAGGGGTGGAGGAACTGGGGTAGCAGGTAAAGTACAAGGAGAGGCAGAGGTAGCCCAAAACAGGCAGGCCAAGTTTAGATTTGATCCATTCAGTGATAGGTCTCAGCACTTTTGGGCAAATAACAACTATTAATTTTTATTTTCAATTTTTGATAGCAAGCCATAGCATATTGCAAGACACATTGGGAAACATACATTCCCCGAAGTAGATACCATGAGAAATGTTCCCTTAAGTTAAGCCTGGTGAGGGCTTTTCCTAGTAACAGCCTTCTAGGGTCTAGTCTTTGGTGAACAAGGCATCCTTAGAAACCTCATCAGCTAGCAAGTGTGTGCAGGGGCTGCAGAGGTAGAAGCAGAGAAGGAGGTTCCCTTTCCCTGAGCCCTCTTCTCATGTCAGACCCCAAAGAGCTACTTCTGTTTATTCCTGTGATTTTTTTCAGCCAGTCAGAGAGGCCAGCAGTGTTGTCTTTATTTTCCTAATGATGAAGCTGCGAAAGAATACTTGAGCACTAGAAATAACAGATTTGTGATTCTATGGTTTGTTGTTGCCGTATCCACGCTTTTCCAAGCCACAGGGTTGGTGGCCGGGTAGCTGGCTGACCTGAGCTTTGCGTGGCATAGCCACCTCCACTGTCTACGTCAGTGGCCAGTGCAGACCAAGATTCTACTCTTCCCTAAGACTAGAGAGCTCTTTAGACTAGGGTCTCTGTGACACACATCTGCATAGCTGCAGCTCAGTTACTTGTAGAGCACAAGCCAATAGGCTGAAATCATCAGCTTGGTCTTATAGGGATTTGTTTACTCTCTGTATGTTTAAGAAATGCCTCCAACTGCTGGCTGGGCACTAAAAAAAAAAGGGAGGTGAGCAAATAGACCCTGTTCTCATGGAACTTACCACTTCAGGAAACAGGCATTGGTCAGACAACATATGAATAGATTTATAACAACTGCAAGACGTGAAGTCAGTAAGATGAAGCCAAGACAGACAACGCTGATTGCCCGAGGGTATATTACAGTTTAGAGGCAGAGTAAAAACTAGAGCTTGGAGCCCCTTTTCTTTTTATGTTACCTTTTCCCTACTGTGTCTCACAATTCTCTTGTAGAGCTGTAACCACCCTCTAGCCCCAGCCAGCTATATGAACGTGCCAGCCACTCAACACACTGCCCCATAGCTATCAAAACCCAAAGGGAACATTTGGAAATGATGGACTAAGTTCCTGAGGATGGCACTGATCAGAACCTTGTCTGAAGACTTACCTCAGAGCCCAGTTCAGGAACTGAAAGGCAAAGCTTCAGCTGTGGTAACATGGCCAGACAAGGGGGTACATGGGTGCTGCAGTGTTTGATCTGACCTCAGTGTGGCTCCAACTTCCAGAACAAGTTTCACTAATTCAGCAAATACTTACTAAGTGCATACCAGGTGCTAGGTGTGCTTCTCAGACCTAGGAACATGGGTGATGAGATGGGGCGCATTCAGGGTGGTGTGGCCAAATACAGGACATAAAGGAATAAAACACATCACCTTCAGGAGATTTATATTCTCTTTGGAAGAGAGAGACAAAACCACAAAGAATTAACACAGCATATCAAAGAAGGTAAGCAGAACACAACAGAGGTAGGGATGCATTTTTAAGAGAAACTGATTATTAGGTCAGCATTTTACACATATGTACATACACATGCATGTACATATATAATCTGTGAACAATACATATGGATGTACAGGTTGTACATATGTCTGCTCTCTTTACGTGTAACAGGGAAATGCCTTTAACACAACATGTCACGTTGGCCACACCACCCTGAATGCGCCTGATCTCATCACCCATCTTCCTAGGTCTGAGAACCATGCCTAGTATGTACTTAGTAAGTATTCGTTGAATGAGTGACTTCTTGTTCTGGAAGTTGGAGCAACACTGGGGCAGTTAGATAGTATGATCGGAAAAGATCCCAAGCCACCTACTCTGGCACATTTGAATGCTCAAATCCTAGTGTCCCTTTTCTCCTTTGCCCTAAAGCAGCCTTTCTCGAACTATATATATCAGAGTAGCTTCCCTTGAAAAGTATAATCCTTAAGTGAAACTTTTTTTATGGAATATGTATCATAAGCCAAAGTCCAAGGTCCCAAGCATTAAGGAAGTAAAACAGGGAACACATCCAGAACAGAAGGTACCAATGATATTTTGTTGTTTTGCCACCAACACCTAGTATTTTATCACTAGGATGTCTGCAAGCCCTGCTGGCTTCCTACTTTCTCCTGACCAGTCAAGCTACTACACAGAACCCTTCAAAGATAATGGAATTGATACACAAAGAGGTATATGGCCTCCCATTTCAGTTGCCTTACTCAGATCCAGAGTTCCCTCTCCCCTGAGTCTCTTCATTTCATTAGCTGAAGCGTTGTGCTGAGATGTCCATCCTGGGAAGTTGTTATCTAGGACAACATATGGTTGTTCTTTGCTTTTGATTTGTTAAAAGCAAAACAAAACAAAACAAAACAAAATTCACGTAGTGCAAGAAGATTATTCACATGAGTGATTAACTGTGACACATACTGAGCCCCATGTGAGTTCTTTGTAGCATAAACTCTTCTCCTACTGGGTATTATACAGAGGAAATGCTAACTCATTTTATTAATAGCCTGAGCTAGAACTAATCATTACAAAAACAAACCTGCTGGGAGAAAGCACACATAACACTTTCCAAAGAAAAATAAAAATGATGTTTTGATCCCATGTGCCATTGCTCCCATTCCGTTAATAGATATAACTGAACATTTTTCTGCATCACTAACACATACAACAAAATGAATGAATTTTCAATTGGATGGCTCATATATCGCATTCTTGGATACTCAAATCTGGCCCCCACAAAAAATGGAAGTGAAGGATAAAAAAATCTCCCTTCCTGGTACTTGCTGTTTTAGTCATATTCTCAAATGCTCCAGGACCAACTAACTCCTCATGGTAGAAGAGTGGATCTCCATGAAACCTCACAGGTGGCTCTGTCTGTGGATTTTAGAATTTTAATTTCAGTTTTCCATCATCTGTCTCACAAATACACTGATGTTATGACAACTTCTTCCTATCCATATTGTTACTTGGGCCCTCATTTATTTCAATAAACATTTATTAAGCCTCAGACCCAGTAAAAGTTGCTGAATAGACTGCAAAGCTGAATTAAAGATAATCCCATTATGTTGACATAGCATACACACATAATAGATCATAACACATAATAGAACCACTCTAAATACTTCAAATGACCAACATTCAGGAATCCTCATAAGATATGCCCCTTAGTCCATGGAAGCACCTCTCCATTCCCATTCTTTTCATTCAGCATGTGCTCTTAAAAGTTGAACTGTTGAGTTATTTCAGCTTCAGCACAAAAGAGGCTCCATTAGGAAATATGCTAGACCTGAAGAGAACATTGATCTAGTGAAGAAACAGTAGCCTGGAGCTCTGGGCATGTGCAAAGATGGTCATGTTTTGGCAGCTCAAAGCATTGTATGCAGAGAGCAGTCTGGTGTGAACATGCTCCACATGTGACCATGGAGACAGACTACCATGGGTCATACGTACATAATGCTTAGAGAATCAGAAAAAAAGGGACATTGATGAGAGATCCAGTGTGAATGTATGTTTGGTGAGCTTGGCTCCCAGGCATACTATTTCTCCAAAACAATTGAATCATTGCCCATCAGTAACACAGGGAATGAGCAGGCTTGTGGAATGGAATGGGATGCATAGGACTCACCTAGCTCTGTTGTTCCAGATTCTGTGAAAGGAGATTTTAGACCATTGTCCTTCAAGGTGGTTGTAGGGCTAATCTGCTTGTGTTGAGACAGTCATTTGTAGAACCAGTGATGGGTTTCTATGAGGACACAAACTCTTCAGATCTATTCCAGTCTCACAGTCTAGAAAGAATGTCAAGTTAAGGAAACCAAAAGTAGAGTGAGACATGAAAGGTGAAGCTGTAGTTCTGCTGACCATGAACACACCTGCCTTCCGTCTCTACTGGGCCAGACAATTGGCAGCAGCCTGATGCCCAGGCTCTGTCACCATGCTTCTTTAGTCTGAATCTTGTCACTGCTGGAATTCCAAGTCAAGATTTTAAAGTAAGCCTGTCAGACATGTCCTTTGAAATCTCTTTCTCCCAGCTCTGCAAGCCTATCCAGGTCATGGAGGAAGTTTTGTTTTGTTATTTTAGCATAGGTGCTTCGTCCAGGCTTATGAATGACCATCAAGAGTGCCACTGATGTGGTAATATAGCAATGCCTACCATGAGTGGGTCTGGTTATGGGTAGCTACAGAGAGACCATGAACACTTGGAAATAGCAGTGATGGAGAAATAGTTTCTGTATATCTGCCTTTGGATTTCCAGGACAGCAAGATAAGGAGTGTCATTCTGTCTGTGAGCGTATCCAGGGATTCTGTTGCCTGTCAGTGGTGACCATTCAGTGGTTTCCATACCCATGTGCAGTGTCCAGTCTGTAGGTATGGATGTACTGACTTGCTGAGTGGTGGCTAGGGCTTGCATTCGACTGAAGGAATGCCCCAAGGTGGATATGGATTAAAATATAGTTGACAGAGAAATAATTTGTATATTATTAGCATGGCAGATACTCTGAGAGTAGTTATCTGTGTGGCATTCCATGTGTTGTTTTGGAATATAAAAGATTCATGAGGACTTGCGTAGGCATCTTGGCCCCATAGTGATTAAGTTGGTTTCTATGGTTGAGTTGTCCAAGGCCAGCTGGAGGCTTGGAATGAAAGTAGGAGCCACTGTGCTGCTCACACTTCTTGTGTTTTTCTTTGAGATTGAAGATTCTAAAGTGTTGCTTCATATTTTAGCATTGCTGAAACCACCTAACAAAATGTAGATAATAATCCTCAAAGCCAGGCCCTCAAAGGTCACCTAGATACTCTCTACCTACCCTGAAATGCCACCCAGACAAGCTTAGTAATGGAACATGTCACCAAAGAGGGAACCTTTGCAGTGTCTGCTTGGTGGGTTGGTGTTGCAAAAGAAAAATGATGACATTATAACTTGACAGCACAGTAAAAGGCTTCGGTGTAGGGCCAGACATGGGTATAGCCTTCCAGGAGAGGACATGTTGCCATCAACTCAGCATTTCTGGCCTCTGAGGAGCTGAGTGAGTCAGAAATTAAAGAGCAATGGGTCTACGGGTCCTGCCACCTTGGTTATGGTTGAACATCATTACAGCCACTTTCCTATCATATCAAGACCTCAAAAATATCTAAATGGCTAACTTCTTCAGGATTAAATGTTTTATAAAAGAATGTACTGGGTGCAGAGGGTTAAAATAGGATAATGCCAGTAATGACATTGGACACATTTTTTGGTAAACATTGATATGGAAGAGTGTCAGGGTAATATCCCAGAGGCAGATTCTGGGCAGTCTATCAAGAGACAATGGGAATGACCAATACAGCCTTCAGGAGTCAATGAGACAGTCATTATCCACAAAATGAGAAAATAGCTCATTACTAGTGGCTATCACCAAGAACTGGGTCTCTCTGTGGTGTTCACTCACTCATCTAACAAATATTTCTTAAGTACCTACTGTGTACCATCTACCATTCTAGACTGCAAAAACAACCTCCACCTCCCCCACCCCCTGGAGAAAAACAGATAAGAATTCCTACCCTAATAAGTCTTATATTATGGTGGAAATATATATAGGTAAAACATGTAAGATGCCCGGTGATGTCACATGATGCAGAGCAGGAAGTAGTACAGAAGGGAGTAAAGGCAGTCCCTGAGTTCTGGTGACCAGCACAGTTAGGGATACATGGATAATGCAATTAGTCCAAATCTTCTCGTGGTGGGCAGTGGCAATGAGGCTGTAGTTTAGGAGAGGGTGCGATAGGGATTTTCTAGAAACACATACAAAGTTTTAGAGAGCTCTGATCATTATTGATACCCAAAAACATGAAGACTTGGGCAGGAATAATCTTGTCTAGGAGGAGAGTGGATAAGGCCCAGAAGTGGGTATTTGACAGGCATACATAAGACCCTGGGATCTATCCTTAGCACTGCAAACAGAAATTCACAGGCAGACACTTTCCTCAGCCTCCATCTCCCTATTGAAGTCAAGATGGTATCCTAGAGGCCATGTGGGAACCTCATACTATTCTCCTAACTCTGCCAGTAGCCAAGGGAGCCCTTCTCATGTAACCCTGGACCTAGGTCACAGGCATCTGATTCACTCCAAGTGACAAGAACCTTACCTATGAGGGTGTAACATCCCTGCAGCTCATATGACAAAGTCATATGTGATTCTAGGAACCCTACACTCACAGAACACACTGCTCCTATGTCTGACAGTTCAAAAGGGCCTTGCAAACTGAGAGGCATGGGAAAGTGTTTGTTTTCTCCTTAATGAGTTTAAAATATTAGTTTCCTTTGGTTATGTCCCTCAACTCCCAGCAGACTATGGGGTCCCACCTAGCTAGACTGATACACACTTGGCAAAGCAGGAAGTAGCTATCAGCTGGGCTTGTCACCAAGACAAGACAAGGTCCATTTTGCTTGACTGTGAACAGAAAGGGGTCTCAGAAGATCTGAAAAAGAGGTGTGGGGATTCAAGATAAAGTCTTGGGATCCTAATGGAACCTGTTCTTCGGACCCAGTGAAGCAGTAGATAACTGAGTAAAGCTGAGTTCTTAATTGCAGGAAGGTGGTTCACTCATCATTGGGATATAAACATACCTTCCCCACTTCTTCCCCCCAGATCCACTCAGGACTCATTTAACATATGCAATGAGATGATATGGTATGGATCTGGTGTTTTCCTCACTACTGTACCAGTTTGTCTCCAGAGGCCAAGACCTCTGAGGTCAAGGCCACATGAGAAGGGAACTCAAGGCACCAGCACACACTCACTCCCATTTATTGTATAAGAGGACCCAGCTAATGCTAAGCCTAATGGCTTGAGAAATACATTGCAAGACTAAGTCCAAGAGGTTGTCCACCACAACTGTGTATGAAAGTGCTAAACCACTCTGGGCAAGGACTTCATGGGACAAGTCCATCCCAGTTCAGGTCCTGATACAGGAGCCAAGTGGCTAATGCCAGACAAAATTTTCCCTGTTGATATGGGAAGTTGAGTGTAATAGGATAAAATTGATATATATATATATATATATATATCAAGGAAAATAGGAAATAATATACATATAAGCATATATATCTATGTTTATTGGAGGTGTTCTAACCATACCTCATATTGACCAACTACCTTTTAACTTATTCTGATAAAAATTCAATTTTGAGCATGACTGAGACCTCATTTACGAATTGCAAAATCCTTTTGAGCTTGCTTGCTAGCTGGATGAAGAACCAGGCTTTAGCCTGATAGAATTCATGTTAAATCATGCTAGTAATTGGATTGTGGATTACTACACTGTGATTACTATGAGGAAAGGGATTCAGGTCTGCTATATGTTTTCTTAATTAATTATGTTATTTGATAACTTTTATTCTTTGCTGATTTCATACATATATACAACATATCCTTGTCTAATTCTCCCTTTTTTGATCACTATCTACAATGCCTACTGTATTGTCAGGTACATTATAGGTACTGTAATACAGCTGGCTAGTGTGGAGAGTGAGTGCAGTGTCCTTAGAAATATGAAGACTAATAGTCTCCACTTTTAGCACAAGCAGACCAGGGGCTAAGCACTGTGGAGCAGGAAGGAGCTCTGCAGAACAATGCCATATTTGGCAACAAAAAAACAAAAAACCAATACCATACACCTCGAATTCCAGATAACGTCATAGATAGATGGGTCTAAGACATAGTCTGCCTGCCGGGTGAAGCTAAATCCAGGATCAAGAGTCAGGACAGGGAAATAGGGACAGATTAATAGAGGTCTCCAATCAACAGAGCTTTAATCAGAGGAGTGAGTGTGCTGGGATCCCAGATGGACAGTCAGATGTGGGAAAGAAGCTACAGTGTGAGTTGGCCAATGAAAATTCAGAGAACCATTCTAGATGTGGATTCCTTCTCCCAGAGAACATTTTATTCTGTTATCCACCCCTGAGTTTTTAAGTGTCCCAGTTGGCTTCTAGATTCGGTGGATCATTTCTAACTAAGAATGGCAAAGAGAAAGATTGGAAAAGTCAAAGCCCCAGGCACCCGAAGCAGTGAATGGGAAAATAAACCTAACAGAGCACACGTCCCTCAGAATGAAGCAAGCGTTCAAAGAGGTCAGGTCGGAAAACGTGTCTCATTTGGTCTACTTCCCTGCGGTGGTTGCCAGCATAACTGTAACGGCCAGTATGACTGTAACTGAGCACAACCACACTGCTCTCTGCCCTGTGCCACGCCTGTGCTTATGATTCTCATTAAACATCCCAGAAGCTTTGGGAAATGAAAACGTGTGAATAGATCCATCTACTGTGAGTCAGTCCAAGAGACTGTCAACAGTGGATCCTAAGGCAACTCCCTATAGAGTTGCTATCAGCTTGATTGTACTGTGCTTTAGGACCATTCCAGAAGAACACAAAAGAGATATAAAATGTCCTTAGCTAGAAGAACTGTAGGCTGTTTGGGAGGGAAAAATATATAAATATTTGCAGGACAGAATCCATACCATCTAGATTATGAATAGTTCTTGCACCCACTTAAGAAGTTTAAGAGATAAAATGATCTCTTTTCCTTCAGTGTCTATCCAGCATCAAGAGTGAATCACTATGTGTAATGGCAGTAATGTCTGGATTGTTTAAAAAGAACAGCAGCATAGTATTAAGCACTTCAGTAGGTATACTACCATAATAAAATCTACTATGTCTGCCAAAGTTGCATTTTTATTTGTGTTCAGCCTAAGGTGGTACCATCTCATTTGTGTCTTAGCTTTACATTACTCTTTCAGGATGCCTAAATTCCTACCAATATTCATCCCAAGACAAATCCATGCAGAGAGGAGAGAAAGAGCTGATGTATATGTCAGGATGAATCAGGTTATACTGCAGTAACAAACAACCCTCCATTCTTTTTTAATGATTAAATGATTAAAACAAGAATGTGTTTTCTGTTAATACTACATGTTCAATGACACTACATGTTCATATCAACAGGAAGGGCTCTGTTTATTATCCATCCATCATAGAATTTTGCTGATGGATCAAGTTATAAAGTTGCCAATTACCATCCCAGACAGAAAGAGGATTCTGAAGGTTCCTGCACCCACAATTAAATGTTTTGGAAGGAAGTGGTTCAACATTAACAACCAGAACTAACCCTACGTCCTTGCTCAATTGCAAGAAAGGCAGGAAAAATAATGGAGTAGTATCCAGAAGGTAGAAAGCTACAAGTGTTTCATGAACATCAGAAGAACCACATTACTGGTTCAAATCAGTCATATTTTCAAGTAATGTTTATTTTGGCTCCAGCTCAATATGTATATTTTGGCTGTGACTCAAATAGGTATTTAAATTCTGTCTGTATTCAACAAATGGTTTTTGTGCATGTGTAATTCAAATGTATCCATTGAAATGTCATTATTCATGTTTCTCTTGTCATTTTCTGTTCCTTGTTTCCCCTTAATTTCTACTAAGCTGTGTCTATGAGTTTCAGTTTCCATATATAGTGGAGCAGTACAGTTTTCAGTGTCAATATAGGGTGTAAAAACGAAACTTCTTCTTGTTCATGATTTATAAAAATAATTTCTGGGCTATACCGAACTATAATTGTTACATCACCCACTTTATAACATATAGAGTGTTCTGTTGGCATGAGGTCCCACACGGGATGCTACCTGACAAGGAATATAAGCTTATTAACTCTCTCGTAGCAAAGGTGCTAACATTTCAAAGGATGGTTCCCTCAGTGTAGGAGCATGACGAAGTATCATGTTGCTTCCAGTATAAACCATGCTGTGAACTTGTCCTCAAAATCACATGAATACTTCTCTATTGACCTACCTCTGGGGTCACTGGGAAGCCAGGGCAGGTTCTAGTGGAAAACATATTCAAATTGTCTGCATATACAGATAGATAGTGATACAGTGAGAACACCTGGTTGGAATTGACAAAGAGGTTAGACTTAACAGATGGATATAAAAACAAAGCTTTTGATGCTATTCCATACATTCAAAAATCTGGATAGAAATGTTTAAAATGGTGAATGTTGGGCTTCTGGATGGAGGAACTACAATATCTGGGATGGGAGTGCTGTATCAACTTATTTGTTCTTAACTCTGCGATTGACCAACCAATGAGCTTTGAGAACTATTTTAACAGAACTGTCAGTCTTCTCAAAATCTAGTTCCTCACCTGTAAGACTGGAAAGAAATAGGAATTGGTCTCTGAATTTCCTTCATGTTGAAGCATTGATTGGGTGTTTTTTTCTGCTAAGCTTAGCTGTGATTCGTAAACTCATCACCTTCACAAGGAAAATATAATAAATGTATGTCCTAATTCATGTAAAATTGTGAAAAATCACATTTCTACGTAAACCTGCCTACATTATAACTATTACCTCTACTGATGAGAGATGCACAGGAAGCATAAGAGTCTATTTTAGTGATGTCCTAGCTCTAAAATGAAGTAATCGGAAATTAGCTGAATATGTGTTCCATTCTCTCTGTTATTCATCCATTCATTATTAAATCTGTTGAGTTTCTATCATGTATTCTACTAGGTAGAATTGTCAGACTTGGGAAGGGAACTGTGGACATTGGTAAATGCATTAGTGGACGACATATTTGATACACAGGAAGGGAAGTGAAGAAAGGTGGCTGATGGGTAACAGAAGACAGAATGCTTTTTGAACTGGCAGTCCCAGGAGGTAAATAATGTCAGAGCACAGACTGAAAATCTTTAATCCAAATACTAGGGACCAGAAGTTTGGAGAGTTTTGGTTTGGGGGGGGTTGAAATATTTGTACAAATGTTATTAGTTGATCATCCATAATCCAAAACTAATTCAAAATCCAAAGCTTTTTGAGCATCATGATTCTCAGATTAGACGTACACAGCGTGTATTAGTCGTGGAGTAAGAAAATTGGAATAAGAGAAGTTGTAGCCTGGGAGAAAGAGATGAGACTTCTAATTCTGACCAAGATAGAGAAACAAAGACCAGATCTATTTTCCTGCTTGAAACAAATTTTTAAAGGACAAAATATAAGAAACAATGATCAAGACAGTGGACATGGGGCATCGGCCCAATATCTGAGAGGTAGGAAGCTAGACTAAGTGAGTCCTATAAAACAGCCCAACTTTCTGCTTTGAGTTCCTAGGTTTCAGTATAGGGAGCAATGGAGCCCCTGCTCCCATCTTGACCAAAAAGCATCATGGGACATCAGTCAGAGTGTACACACCACCTCAGTGAAGAACAGCAAGCCTAGGGATAAAGATGGCTGAAGTTCTCTCTAGAAGACATAAAAAAAAGTAACTGCATCATAGAACAAAACTCAAGAGCTGAGGGTGGTGGTGCACACCTTTAATCCCAGTGTTTGGGAGCAGATGCAGGTGGATCTCCAAGCTTGAGGCCAGCCTAGTCTACAAACGAGTTCCAGGACACCCAGGGCTACACAGGAAAGCCATGTCTTGGGGAAAGAAAAAGAATAGTTGTGGGAATATAAAATTATTGGTAAAATAAGGCAAAATCCACAATGTCTAGCATCTAATCAAAAATTATCAGTCATGCAAAGAAACTGGAAAATAAGTTCTGTAATGAGGAAGGCAGTGATCATTTGACACTGTGAATTGACAAAGAAGTTAAAATTAGCAGAGATGGATATAATATAAAATATATATAGTTATTGGTCATATTTATGCACATTATGCATTCAAAAAGCTGAATAGAAACCTGGAAGATATGAAAATGGCACCTATTGGACTTGTAGATATAGGAAGTGCAATTTTGACATGGGGAAGATATGCATGAAAAAGAGTAAGTCAAGCCAGCAAAAGAAAGCACAGTAATAGAAACTTTGGTTACTGTGTATGCATGCATATGAGTGTGCATTCATGTGCTCATACATGTCTGTGTACCCATTGTGTGTGTGAGTATATGTGTGTGTGCATTCATGTGCTCATACATGTCTGTGTGCCCATTGTGTGTGT
>CAJQZJ010000531.1:1382650-1400980 GCA_907164525.1 Lophiomys imhausi | reverse complement strand
TTTTTTTTTTTTTTTTTTTTTTTTAGTTTAAGGTATTTATTTTTCCCAACAGCTCTCCCTTTCAGTCCAAATAATGGTTCTTTTTCTTATAACTATAAATACAATACAAAACAACAGAAATAAATCAGCCACGATTATAAGAGTTATATGGCTTAGCATACATTCCCAATGTCCAGTCCATATGTATTTGGCACCTGACTTTAACATTCTACTATCTAACCATCTCCATGAGTTTAAAGTTCTATATCTAACTCAGCTTTCATACTAACTTGCCTCATAATTTTAAAAATATCTTCTTAGATCCAGAACACCCTCTTGATTCCTAAACAACTCAAAATTTAACTATGAGTGTTTTCTGACGACTTCTACTCAATACATACTTCAGATGGACAGAGGGGTTTTGTCTTTGGTGCTGAATTCCCCACCTCTTATAGGAGATCCTGGCACAAAGCAAACTCTCCATACCGGTGCATTCAACAAACAATGTGAAATAATTACTCTAATAGTAAGGTTAACTGAACCCAACCCTAAAGGACCAAGACAGCTTCATACGTTGGGAAGAAGGATGCTCCAGGCAGAAAGGGCCACTGGACAAGTGAAAATCCAGATATTGGCCATTGTGTGCCTGGCTCTGTAGATGGCAAGTTTCCAGTTAAGATCAGAGAGACAGGTGGTAGAGTGTTGGAAGAGGTTGGACTCTATGATGTATGGGGGTTAGGGGGAAAGGACTGAGGGTTTTCTTTTTGGCCTTGCTATATTTCAGAGTAGGTGACACTAGGAAGGTTTCTGCACTTACCTACACAACCTAAAATCTGATTGCTGTGCATTGCCCAGTAATCCTGTCTGATCTGTCAATGCAACTAACTTTTCATTTCTTCACTCTCTCCTGAATAGGAAGGGTAAGACTCTTCAAATCCTGGGTTCCTTGTACTCTCACCCCCTTTGCTGGACAGCCTGAGGTTAGTGTTAGGCCCTGGGAAGTTCAGTGACCTCGGTAGCAGATATGTAGTAGTTTTATGCTGAGGGAAGGAATCCTAGTTTTCTCACCATGCTTTTCCACTGCTGTGCTGCGTGGAGCACCTTTCTTTGCTCAAACCACATGACAGAGATTAAAAAGAAACACATATCTGCACATAGCTACGATTCACGGCTATGCAGAAGTGTTGGGACTCCACACAGACACAAGAATGTTGTAAAAGTCCAGTGGGTGAAAACCTCTGTCTCCTGACCTTTGCCAAAAGAGCAGCAACCCCTGGGCTGAGTTTCCTGCAGAGGCTGAGATAAAGGCAGACCTGCGCCTGCTTCAAAGATTGCCCCATCCTTACCATGGATATGTCACTAGTCTCTGCTCATTCATACCATTAAGACCATTAAAGTTTGGGATCCGACCGAAGCTTGGTGGCATACACCCCTCCTCTCACCCTGATGGAGCTCTTTGTTGCCCCAAGTCCAGTCTCTCTGAAAGACTCTACCACAGTACTGCCCTTGGTAGACACGTTCTCTCTTGTTTATCAGCTCTGGGCTCCACTGGGGCATTCATTTTCTCACTGATGTGATACTAGAGATATTCTGAAGCTGATGCCACTGGCCGTCCCTGACTAAGAACTTCTTCTGCCTCCCAATTGCTGAAAGGAGACCCAGAGCATCCCCAGAGGTGTAGTTCCTGGGTCTCCCTCCCAGCATCCCCCACCCCCCAGTTTCTGGCTTTCCCCAAAGATACCAGAGCATTTGTTCTCCACCTAAGAGCTTCCCCAGGGGCCCTCAGGAACAGTGGGGGTGCTCCCAGAACCTTGGATTTCCATCACCAAATCCTCCCTCCCTGACTTACCAAGACAAGCTGGCCCACTCTAACCCCTGCACTTCAAAATCCAGGTGCAGCAGCACAGGAACGAAAAGACTAACAAAACTTCAAATATGTTTAAATCAAATCTTCTTTCTCTGAAATGATCTGTCTGCTCCCACTCCCTTTTTGATATAATTGGTTCAATATTTAAAAGCAAATAAAACCCCCATCCCTGGTTTTCAGAGGGTGTACACTCCTGACTTCACCCATTGCCAAAGCTGTAAATCTTAAGTGTAGCTTAGATGTTCAGCTGGGACCTACAGTTTAGTTTTCTTTCATAATATCTAACCATTACCATCTACTACCACCACCACGGTCACTACCCAGCCATGGTTGTCAGAAGGAAGGGAGGCAGAATCCCACAGTTTTAACCCTGGCTGCTCAACACCACTGAGCTACTTGGCAGGACCAGGGACTTGCCCATCTAGGGGAAACATCCCATGCAGCAGTCACGCCATTCAGGGTGCCTCTACTGTTCCCACACACCATCCTTCAAGGAATGTCCCCCTCTTAAGCTGGCACTTGGGGCTTATTTGGTAAGGAACTGAATCCCAGAGAAAAACCACATACATACCTCTAATATCTCCCGGGTGGCAGAGCCAATCGGTAATAGAACTTTGGTTTAGACCCAGAGTTGCTGAGCTCAGACCCAGATTCTCCGCGCAATCTTAGCCAAAAGGCTGAGAGGCGATAACCAAACCCAGATTCTCAATCACCATGTTGTCTTGAAGGCTCTTAGCCTGGCCAGTTTCCATAGCTTTCTCTATCACCATCAGCAGACACATTGTTTGTAGGATCAAAATACTGACTTATTTTATAGCAAGAAAAGCGCAAAGAGGCAAAAATTGTAAGGAGACACTAAGAACCTCTTAGCTCTTAGTAAATGCTGTAATGTGTACACATGTATATACATAATTATACACACACACACACACACACACACACACACACACACACACACTGTTCTTTTTAATGATAACAAACCATGGAGTTGTAGGATGTGCCATTGCTGAAACAGTACAATAGAAAAGGAGAAAATAGATAAAACTAATAATCCACTATTAAACTAGATGTTGTGGTGCATACCTTTAATTCGAAAAATTGGGAAGCAGAAGGTAGACCTCTGTGAGTTCAAGGCTAGCCTGGTCTACATAGCAAGTTTCAGGACAGCCAGGGTCTAGAGCTATATAGAGAGACCCTGTCTTTAACAAACAAACAAACAAAAATCTATCATAAAAATGATACTTCGCTGGAGAGTTCAATTCCCAGCACCCACATGGTGGTCACAGCCATCTATAATGGGATCTGATGCCCTCGTCTAGCATGCAGACATACATGCAGACAGAGCACTCACAAATAAATTTTTAAAATGCAAAAAAAACAAAAACAAAACAAACATTACTTAGCTGAGCGTGGTGGTGCATGCCTTTAATCCCAGTACTCGGGAGGCAGAGGCAGGTAGATCTCTGTGAGTCCAAGGCCAGCTTGGTCTATAGCTTGAGTTCCAGGACAGCCAGGCTGTTACACAAATAACTCTCTTTCAAAAAAAAAAAAACCTTAAAAAAAAAGATACTTCAGGGGGCTGGAGAGATGGCTCAGCAGTTAAGAGCACTGATTGTTCTTCCAAAGAACCTGGGTTCAAATTCCAGCACCCACATGGCAGTTTACAGCTGTCTGTAATTGCCGGGCATGGTGGTGTTGAACCCAAGAGGGGCTCACCGAATCCTGACGCCACAGACCACCAATGCCCCCCCCCCGATTTGCTGTAATAAACATGAGATTTATTAAACTGACGCGCCAGGGTTCCATTCCCCATAAAACGGTCCTCTGGCCCTTTAAATACACAAATGAACCCCGTAAAAAAAACGGTCCTCTGGCCCTTTAAATACACAAGCGGCTACAAAAAGGTGGGGGCACCAAGTTGTAGAGGCAAGGCAACAGCCACAGGTGGTGATAAAGGAACAAAGAGTATGTTAAGTTCGGTGGTGATGCAAGTGGGGAGTGTAGAGGAGGGAGCCAGAGGGGAGTCTGAACAAACCTGCCAGCTATGTAAGCTTTGATGTTTTCAAGGACTGAGTTCTGTAGAAGGTTTCCAGAAGGAGTGAGGTCAGGGTCTCACCAGAGAGGAGAAGGCCATGTATTTATTAATTTTTACAGCCTTACAGTGGCACATGCCTTTAATCCCAGCACTTGGAAGGCAGAGGCAGACAGATCTCTGTGAGTTCGAGGCCAGCCTGGTCTACAAAGCAAGTCCAAGACAGCCAGGGCTGTTACACAGAGAAACTCTGTCTCAGAAAAAAAAAGAAAAGATACTTCATAACTAAGCCAGAAAATAGAGTCTTATAGCATACATACATCCACAAATCATCTAAAATGTGGGACATGTCCTGTGTCTTAAGTGTTAAAGTCTATAGAAGTGCCAAAATGAGTTCAGTATGGGAAGTCCTCCTGTAAAGATGTATATCAAAGAATGTAAGAGACACAAAGCTATAAGAACAGTACCCTCCAGGAGTGGAGAGGAATGGGAAACTATCTCAGTTGGAATGTTGCCCATCAACAAGTCCAGGGGCAGAAATGACCAGGATATAGTCAAGATACTATCCAGGGACCAAGTGGAGAAAATATTTGGACAGATAGAAGCAGAACAAGTGGGGAGTGTCGGGAAGTCCAGAATGCCAGGATGCGCAGACGGAAGAGTGGCCACGTGCAAAGTGGCTGTACGTTCTAAAATGAGTGGAGAGGGTGGCCTATAGAGACACCTGCAGAAAGGCTCAGCTCAGCAATGAGGACTAGGATTGGCACGGGGGGGGGGGGCAACAGACAGAAGAAAGAGTTGTAGTAATTTCCATTGCTGTGAAACCGGGTACAGCATCTCAACTAGTTTGTCCAAAAATATTTTGAGATCTGGGTGAGTAGGTGGCTAATCAAGGATAAGCCATAGTGGAACATACAGGAAGGAGGAAGAGAAAGGAAAAAACAAAACAAAAAACAAAAAAACCACCCTGGTGCACACTGTGATGGCACACAGTCGAGAACTGGGAAGCCTAGATTCCACTTGCTAGAGCTGTGGTCAGACGCCATGACTTGCCCTGGTCTCTGGTTACTCATTTCCTAATTAGGACTTCCTTCCAAGAAACAGTAACTACCTGCCACACACCAGCTGTGACACACAGTGGCCTCCTTGGGGTTTTTGCCTGTGCTGGAGGTGTATTCAGCTGGGCTGGAGGAATCTCTTCAGAGCCTGCCTGCTGCTAAGCAAGTCGGTGATTTCCTTTGCTAACTCCTAGATATTGCTGCCCTCTAGTGGCCAACACTGCGCCCACCCTTCCCCCTGCAAAAGTAGGTCCAAATAGTAAGGACAAGAGGGGAAGATGGAATTATACAGGCATACAGACTAGAGAGCAGTAGCCAACAATGTCTAGAAGGGTTTTTTGACTATAGAGGTAACCAGGGAGAGTAGAGCAGAAAAGGAGATGGTGATCAGAAAGGGTCATTTTGTGAGTCCACATCTGGACAACTGAGGTTTGATCACAGTTTGCACCGTGAAAACTGTCGCTTCCGGTCTTTGGCCTGGTTTCCTCTGATGTTCAGCTTTCTAGTGTCGCAGAACGGCAGACACTTAACAGGGCTGTCTGGAGACATTCAGAGAAACTCACAACTTTCATTCTTCTCTCTAGCCTCAGGTGTCTCCAAACCACCTCTGCTCCTTCCTGGAAGGTAGCTGGAGTTTTGCTAGACTTTCCTCTTTCCCGTGTTGCAGGAAATGCCCTCCCACAAGCACAATCAGAGGCACCATGTAGACAGCCTTAGTCAAGCCCAAGGCTTGGTGGGGTGGCCTCTCTCTTGAGAGGACTGTTGCCTCCAAGGGTGAAAGTTCTGCCTACATAGCCCTCCTGGTCCTACCTCTGTCGGTAAATTGTGTGGGCTCTCCAGAGGCAAAGAACTGCAAAGAGAAATGGGAAGTAACAGCTGCTGCCCTTAACACCCACGCTAAAGTCAATGTCAGGTCTGTGTTTCCTGAAGCCTGGGGAGGGGCAGAGATAAAGAACAGATAGTAGGTGCATATAAAAATAATAAATAAATCTTTTTTTTTTTAAGGTAGAGAATAAGCCAGGCGTGGTGGTGCATGCCTTTAATCCCAGCACTGGGCAGGCAGAGGCAGGTGGATGTCTGTGAGTTCGAGGCCAGCCTGGTCAATAGAGCGAGTTCCAGGACAGCCAGGACTACACAGAGAAATATCATCTGAGGAGGGGAGAGAAAGGAAGGAAGGAAGGAAGGAAGGAAGGAAGGAAGGAAGGAAGGAAGGAAGGAAGGAAGGAAGGAAAAGAGAAAGAGAAAGGAAAAAATAAAAGAAAAAATAGGGAATAAAAGAAGCAAAAATTTTAGAAGACAGCAAGTAGTAAACATCGTAGCTGTTTTTCATTGAACACTTGTGGACAAGGCACACAGGGACACGTGGGACTATGATGCTTTGAAAATGCCTCTGGAAACCTTTGCTCTGATCTGGGCCTGGAATCCCAGGAAGAGAACAATTGTTCCTCCGAATTTCAGAGGAATACCCCTTTCACTTTGTTTTAATGCTGCTTCTAAAATCTCCTGTCATTGAAACTCTTGACCTGTTGTGTCTTACCTGATTCTTCATCCTCCTCAAGCTTTGGAATGGCCTTTTATTAAACATTTCCTGACACTGTGTTCTTTTAATTCTTTGTACCAGCCTCTTGAAACTTCATATCAGTTTAGCAATTCTTGCTTTTCAGTTCTGGGAAATTTTCTTTATACTTTATTCTTTTCCATTCTGTCTCTCTATAACTTGTTTGATCGTTTCTCTAATTTTCTTATATTTTCTCTCATTTTTCCATCCTTTGTGTTCCTTTTCTACCATCTCAAAAAGTATTCTTGGCATTATCAGAATTCTAGCACATTATGAAGTACTTCATTTCAACCATGATAGTCTTGGGAGTTCCCTGTCATTCTGGACTTTTTTGTTTGTTTGTTTTGTTTTTGTTTTTGTTTTTGTTCCCTTTCTGTGGCAGCCAGTTCTTTTTTCATGGATACAATACCCTCCTTTAACTCTCCGAGGTAGTGACCATGCTGTAGAGTATCCCGCTTATATGTGGTTCCATTTGAGTTAGATAGCCTCCTTATTTCCCTGTTTTAGCCTCTGCTTGGCTTTTCTGAAGTCTAGTGATCTGCAGCTGAATGTTGAGGCACATGAATGTGACGTGCTCTCGTGTAGGAACTCTCTAGATGTCAGCCTTGGAGTCTCTGTAAGTCCTTTGGCTTCTCCAATAAATAACTGTCAAATCTGCCCAAAATGTTTCTATTTGGCTGCGAGTGTTGTGGGAGCCGAGAGGCACACAGTGATAGCCATTTCCCTCTTCTGTATGCAGGCCTGCATTGAGTTTCAACTTACCAGAACAGGGTGGACAAGATAGAGGACAAATCTAAGGATCTCTACAGACTTTTAACCCATCCTCCTGCCTTACTTCCATGTAGGTACACACGCACGGACGCACGCACGCGTGCACACACCTACTTGTATACTCAATAGGTATTTATTGAGTACCCACTACATGCCAGGCATCGCTCTAGACTCAGGGGAGGAACAAATTGAAGCACAGACTGCTTTATTTCAGCTTGACCTTATATATTTTTTTTTTTTTTTGGTTTTTCGAGACAGGGTTTCTCTGTGTATCCTTGGCTGTCCTGGACTCGCTTTGTAGACCAGGCTGGCCTCGAACTCACAAAGATCCGCCTGCCTCTGCCTCCCAAGTGCTGGGATTAAAGGCGTGCGCCACCACCGCCCGGCTTTGACCTTATATTCTGATGCACATGTGCGTGACGAACAGCAAACAATGCAACACATTAATGAAAAGTGCTCAAGGAAATTAAACAGCGCCGTTTTCCACCGTGAATGTAGAGGAAGTCCACTTGTGGAATGCTAAAGCTAGCAAGCCCCCCAAGCCCAGTTCCCTCTCCTAAGAGTGAGGATTCGGTACGGAGAAGGAAAAGGATGTATTCAGTCTCGCATACGAGGAGCCCTGTACCAACTCTGAGGCCTCCCAGTTCCCCTTCCTATGTTCTTCCAGCTATTAATTATGTGTAGCCCATGAGACCTTCAAGGCCATGGAACCCCTTAAGCCCTGTAGATGAAAACGCTCCTTCCACAGCAGTGTACCAGTGCAAACACACAAAGAGGAAGCGCATCACGAGTTTTAGACTCTTAATTGGACCTGGCAGCTCCCTAGGCTACCATGAAAATTGGGGAAACCCCAGAGCTGTATGATAATATTCCTAATTCCTAACGTTGCTTCTCTCATTTGCTTCAGACATTATAATCATTTCGAGATAAACCACAGCAGTGAGCTGTAAAATGGCTTCATTTCCAGAGAGCTCGCCTGAGTTTCCCAGGGTCGCAGGTTTATGGGCTTAGAGGCATTCTGAGTCCACCATGTGGATGCATGGTCAGCCACGCAGCCCTTTTCCAAGTCTCCCTGGTGGGCCTGTCCATCCACTCCCCTTTCTTCCTCAAGTAGCACGCCTTCTTGGAATCACTGCATTTTTCCCTCTAGTTAGGCTTGTTGACTTGTCTTCAAGGCTGTTAATCGTTGATGTTGTTGTTACTTTTGTTATAAAGCTAACAGGTAGGTGAGAAGCACGGGAAGTAAGGAAAAAGTACTGGAAAATGAGGAAGCAGATGGGAAATTACCCAAGGGCTAAGCTCTACAAAGCCAAGGTTAGCATTTTCATCTGTTCCTATAAATAGTGAATGACAGTCTTCAATATATATAATATATATGTATATATAGTATATGTGCAACCTTATGTACTGCTCTTGGTTTGTTGGTTTGGTTGTTTGTACCATATGTAAGATACACAATTTTCATGCTATTCCAAAGCTTTATAAGTATCTAATGCTTGAGCCAAGTGTGGTGGCACACACATTTAATCCTAGCACTCAGGAGACAGAGGCAGGCAAAAGCTCACCAGAGAACCCAGGCTGAATTCCCAGCACCTACAAGGTGGTTCACAACCATCCACAACTCCAGTTCCAGAATGCACATGATACAAATATGCTTATATATATGCAAAACGATCATACACATAAAATAAAATAAATCTTTTTTAAAAACCTTTTTTAATTAAAAAATTTGAAAATCTAATGTCTAGAGATGGGCAGTGGTGGCGCACGCCTTTAATCCCAGCACTCAGGAGGCAGAGACAGGAGGATCTCTGTGAGTTTGAGGACAGCCTGATCTACAGAGCAAGTTCCAGGGCAGTCAGAGATACACAGAGAAACTCTGTCTTGAAAATAAATAAATAAATAAATAAATAAATAAATAAATAAATAAATAAATAATCAATCAATCAATCAATCAATCAATCTATGGCTGCCTAATTCATCATTCACTTACTGGATGTGTCATAATGACTTAACTATTCTCCTGTTGGTGGATTTTTATGCTTCAGTTTTAAGAGACCTTTTGTGTTATTGTAAAGTCTTACTCTTTTAGAAGACTGCTGACACATGAATCTTCATGTTTAAAACCATA
The DNA here is from genome assembly GCA_907164525.1 of Lophiomys imhausi. Taxonomy (NCBI): domain Eukaryota; kingdom Metazoa; phylum Chordata; class Mammalia; order Rodentia; family Muridae; genus Lophiomys; species Lophiomys imhausi. The sequence continues at coordinate 1,391,584 of CAJQZJ010000531.1, read as the reverse complement.
GAAGTGTGATGACATGTCACTACAGTGCTGGTCTCATTCGTGTGCCGTTGGAGGAACTTGTTTTAAGGCATTTTTGGTAAAGGCATTGCTTAATTAGATGCTTCTGCCCTCTGTTGATGGGATCCAAGTGTTTAGCAGGAGGCTTGGTATAGGACAAAGTCTTTGTACAGGGACTGGTGAGACTTCAGTACCTAGAAACCTTTCCAAGTAGACACACTTCAACTCATGCTTTTCTAAGGCCAGCTCTGCCCCCACCACTACCACCCTGGTAATCCTATGTAGACCTTAATTTATGGGCACTCTAGTTCCACGCTAACTTAGCACTGTGGAAGAATCAGAGAAAGGAAGTTTAGTGGGAAGAAGAGGATGTCTGATTTAAGCACAGTCCTCGTCTGTCCTTGGTGGAGCACTCAGAGTGGTCATTCTGTTAGTGTAGGATTAGAGTGGCAGGTAGGAGAAGGAGGCTCTTCACATGGGGACAACAACGCACATGAAGAGACCTGAGATGATTCACTTTCCCTAAAGGGCTCCCGAGTCCTAACAATTGATTATACACTCACATGGGGAACTTACAAATGCACCCATGTCACCTTTCCTAGACAATATTAAGGCTGGCTCTTCTAATTGGCCTGAGTCAGGAAAAAACCAACTCATTTACATAATAAGTTATATGCACATAAAATATGCATACAGTTACCACAGCCTATTCTCCAATAGCATGCCATGAAAATTGATTTAGTTTTTGCCATTATATATCTATTCCTTTTCTCTCGATTAAACAGTAATGAATGTTTACTTCCAGAATATTTTTTTGAGACAGGGTCTTACTATGTACTCCAGCTGACCTGGAACTCCCTATATAGATGAGGCTATCCTTAAACTCACAGAGATCCACCTGTCTCAGCTTCCTGAGTGTTAGGATTAAAGGCATGCTCCACCACTGCCCAGCTTCATACTGTTCGTTAAGAAGAGGCTTTGTTTCACGTCCAAATGCTAATGAGGCAAAAATAGATGTAAACCAAAGCAGTCTTTTTTTTCAATTTTTTAAAACTTTATTAAAATTTTGCACTAAATGTACATTTTCAGTATCAAACATATTTTGTCCACTTACCACTACCAAAAGCAAAAAATCCACAACAGAATTAGAACTAGAAAAAATCTTCAGTATATATCCTCTTTCGTAACTTGTGTTCATACTCAATTTCAGCTCCTCCTCGTCCCCTTGTATGCAGATGGGCTACCAAAGGTGGCTCCAAAGTGTCCCTGCATGAGAAGTCCTGGGGAAGAAGGCTGGACTGATAGCTGGGCAGAGAAGATCCTAACAGGCAGGGTGCAGAGGGTGGAGGAAGCCATGTCTACCTGGGAATAGTCACCATGGGAACAGAACTCACCAGCTATGTCCAACAAGGAGACAGTGGGAAAATATGAGAAGGACTTAGATGGGAACTGGGATGGCAGCTGGCTGTCTAAGGAGATGCAGGTAGACAGCATCAAAAAGCTTTAGCAGAGGGGCTGGAGAGATTACTTAGTGGTTAGAAGCACTGGCTGCTCTTCCGAAGGACCCAGGTTTGAATCTCCAGCACCCACATGGCAGCTCACAACCATATAGAACTCAGTTCCAGGAGATCAAAAATGAGAGCCGAGAGGCCAGCTAGGACTCACTGGTAACAGGGATAATAAAATGGAAGGATTCTAGAAATGAGGATTTGAGATTAGAAAAAAAGGAAGAGTAAACAAAATACACTGTGCTAATAGTTGAACCCCCAACACTTCTTTACTTAGACTCCTGAACAGAATTAACTAAAAGTTAAGCATCCATAGTGCCTGTGTGTGTGTGTGTATATGTGTGAGTGTATGTGTGTGTATGTGTATATGTGTGAGTGTGTATGTGTGAGTGTGTGTGTGTATGTGTGAGTGTGTGTGTATGTGTGAGTGTGTGTATGTATATGTGTGAGTGTGTGTATGTATGTGTGAGTGTATGTGTGAGTGTGTATGTGTGTGTATGTGTGTGTATGTGTGAGTGTATGTGTGTATGTGTGAGTGTATGTGTGTATGTGTGTGAGTGTGTGTGTATGTGTGTGTGAGTGTGTATGTGTGTGTATGAATATGTGTGTATGTGTGTGAGTGTGTGTATGTGTGTGTGAGTGTGTGTGTATGTGAGTGTGTGTGTGAGTGTGTGTGAGTTGTGTGTGTGTATGTGAGTGTGTGTATGTGTGTGTGAGTGTGTATGAGTATGTGTGTGTATGTGTGTGTATGTGTGTATGTGTGTGAGTGTGTGTGTGAGAGTGTGTGTTTATGTGTATGTGAGTATGTGTGTATATGTGTGTGTGTATCTGTGTGTGTACGAGTATGTGTGTATGAGTATGTGTATGTGTATGTGTGTATGAGTGTGTGTGTGTATGTGTGTGTATGTGTATGTGAGTATGTGTGTGTGAATGTGTGTATGTGTGTGTGAGTGTGTGTGCATCTGTGTGTGTGAGTATGTATGTGTATGTGTGTGTGAGTGTGTGTGTATGTAAGTGTGTGTAAGTGAGTGTGTGTATGTGTGTGCGTGTGTGTAATGAAAATATGATACAGCCTCACAATTTTGACCAGAGAGTGATAGGGTTTCCTAAAGCCTAAAGAGTCACCAGAGACTTCTTTGGGAAGCCAGGGGCAAGGGTGGACATCCTCCCTGAACAGCCCCAATGTCAACAGAGAATGCCTCATCAATGGGAACGTTGTAGATGGAGTGGACCCAAGTATACTTCATAGAGGGGAAAAAAAAAGCAATGGGTCATCTTGAGAAGTCAACAGCACTCCAAGGAAGAAAAGCAGAGTTCACACTGTAGTGGGTAGAAAAGGGTTTGCTCAGCAGAACGGTTTTCTTCAAGATGGTCTGAGGGAAGAGAGGGTCCGAAGGGGAGTCTCCTACTTGTGTGCTATCTGTGGAGAAGCCACCAACCACAGAAGGGAGAGGCGGTAGTTACAGTGTGCACAGGGCCGGACAAGTGCAGAGCCGCAAAGGAGGAGGAAGAGGTGAGCTCGGAGACTGGCGAGGGCTAAAGCTGTGTATGCTCAGGAGGAACAGACAAGCAGAGCCACTGGGAAAATAGGGAAGAGATTGGGCTGGGGACCTTGGCGCTGCCCACCTGGGTTTAGATCGGCTCTACCCTGGGAAGGCTTAAGTGAGCAAAAGACAGAGCTGGTGGGCAAGCAAGAAGTGGGCGGCTTTCTCAGCAGGCTGCCTACCTCTCAGTGGGTAATGAGTCAAGAGAAGAAAAGAAGTGAGAGACAGGCTGTGTGCAGCACCAGGCACACTAAAGGAAAATCAGAAAATGCAAAGGGGTCATCGGTGAAAAGAAACACTGAAAATGATGTCAAATGCAAGGGACAGTCATTCTATAAACCTACAACAGAAAAATGAGAAAACAAATGTACAAAGAAATAGAGAATTAAAAACCAAACAATTTGCCAATGACAACACTAAAACAGTTCTTAAGAGGCTATGGAGAAGAAAAGAATTACAACAGAGATGCCGCCTGCAACCATTTCTACAACATAAACACTCTTGAGACCAGAAGTCAGCAGCACGCCAAGGAAGGTTAGCTAACTAGCCTAACTAACATTTGGTTAGCCTCTGGAAAGAGGAGTGAAACATTTCCAGATGTGCTGTTCTGGGCTAGTGGGGGAGGACCAGGAAGTGAGGCAGCAAGGAGAGTGTGTGTGGAGTAGTGGAGAGACACACACCAATCCTACTAACACAGAGGAGAAAAGTGAACCTGAGGCTCCCTGGGCCTATAAAAGGGAAACCTGCCAACACAGGGCCAAGCCTGTCAGAGCCGGGAAAGGTGTGTCTAAGCAGAGAAACCTGTGTCAGGGGAGGGAAATGGCTCAGCAGGTAAAGGTGCTTACCCCAACAATCCTGACAACCTGACTTCAATCCCCAGAAAGTGGAAGGAGAGAACCAGCTTCACTAAGCTATTCTATCCTCTGATCTCCACACACATCATGAACACACACAAGCATGTCTAAGAAATACGACACCGTTAGTGGGGCACTTGGTTTTATGAGCTGTGTGTCTGTGAGGTTAGTTTCCATTAGGTATGAGTCATCACAAGGAATCATGAATCAAGCCTAGAATCACGAATGAGTCACACGTAAGGACTGTACGTGTGCCAAGATCTCTCGTCCTCTCTGCTCTTGACTGGATTCCTAAACAGCGCAGCTCAAATGTGAGCTGGACTCCCCTCAGCAGCCTGACACACACACACCCTGGTGCTCTGGGAAGAGATGGGAAGGGGCTGTCTGTGGGCCAGCTCTGCCCAATACAGTTTATGCATTTCTCCCAACTTCATCCCCTGGCATACACACTCTGCATTTCTGTTCTTGCCGTAGGATGAGACCAGGTGTGGTGAATCTTTTTGATCAAGCCATCAAGACGGGGTTGCATATACATCCATCCTGTGTTTGAGCTGTAATGGTTGTCTTTGCCAGATCTACGGCTTGAGTGTGGTTATCAGTGAGCCTTGTGCTCTGACAAAAACTGCTCCTTGAGCCTTTCCTGTGTGTGAAGATGGGGCAGGGTTTGGGAACAATGTTGCCACCTAGTGGCACTTTTTTGCAGACACTGGATCTTGCTTTGGGAACTAATTTTATGTATTTGTTTGTTTGTTTGTGGTAGGTTGCTTGTTTTGCTGGGCTAGTGAGGGGTCCCAGTACTTTCCTGCATGGTAGACAAACACCCCACCACCAAGCAACATCCCCATCACTCGATCTTGAACTGTAGACACATTGCCGGGCTCTTTCTGCCCCCTCCCACAACCCTTGCAAATCCCAACCCTCTCCCCTACCCTGTAGGCCTCGTAACTTGCCCTTAGGCCTTATAAGTTACCAGCTGTTTACAACTATAGCACCTGGTAACTCTGCTACTCAGTTCTAATCTGGGGTCGGAGCTTGGTCGAGGGAGGCACAGCCAGTCTGCATTTCATGAGCTCCTAGGGTGGCTTCCATGCATAGCCTAAGGTCTGGGCATCTCTGGACTTACATGTACTTACATGTGCTGTCATATGAGCTGGGGATAGCTCATATGTGTGCTTTCACACCCCGATGTGAGCTATTACCTCCCACAACAACCTTCACGGACTTTCTGGGAAGACAGCACCAGGAAAGTAGGGGAAGAGGCTGTGTGCTCATTTAGTGGGACCAGGGAAGTTAAGTGGAAAAGATGAGCCAGGGACCATGATTTCTTCTGTCTCTTTCCCTGTCCACCTCTACCCTGCAGATTTCCCTTCATGCCCTGTGCTGGTGGCAGTGCCTTGCCCAGCCATGGGATGTGTTCAGCACAGCCTCCCTGATCTTTAGATAGGGCTGATGCCAACTGCCAGCCAGCCTCAGTCTGAGGAACGTGTGTGTGTGTATGTGTGTGTGTGATGTGTGTGTTGTGTGTGACTGAGTGTCTACGATGTGTGTGTGTTGTGTGTGAGTGTGTGTGATGTGTGGGTTTGTGTGACTGAGTGTCTATGATGTGTGTGTGTGTGATGTGTGTGTTGTGTGTGACTGAGTGTCTATGATGTGTGTGTGTTGTGTGTGAGTGTGTGGTGTGTGTGTTGTGTGTGTGCGAGTGTGTGTGTGTAAGAGAGAATGTGTGTGCTTATCCTCATGGTCCTGTGGAAGCCAGAGGTCCCTCTCAGCTCTCTTCCTCTATCACTCTTCACCTTATGATCTGAGACAAGGCCTCTGACTGAACTTAAGTTTACCAGTTGGCTAGACTGGCTGGCCAGCAAGCCCCCAGGATGCTCTTGGCTCAGCCTCTTGGCTCTAGGATTGCAGGAATAATCACCACAGCTGGCTTCTTCCATGGGTGCTGGGCATCCAAACTCAGGCCCCATGCCTGCGCAGCAAGCCCTCTACCCCCTGAGCCATCCTCAGCCCCAACATTCTGACATTCAAGCCCCCTTGGTAGCTAAGGTTTTGCTCTGGTCACATGGTTAATCCCTTACTCATATGATAATCTCTACCCTCCCTCCAGCAGAAGTGTCCCCTAGAACGAGTATGACCTGGTTGGGCATGTTGGTATAGATGCCACCGCAGATGGTTCAGAGCCCTTGATCAGAGCTTTGCAGACTAATATTGAATTCCCCAGGGACAGTATAGAAATTCCCTCTGAACAGACACTTGGGGTGAACCTTGGAGGACAACAAGCTGGCAGGCTGGGCCTCTGCCTCATCCCTCCTGTTCCTGCCTTTCTTGCTGACTCTAAATCCAGCTGCTACTCCAAGCTGGAGGCTCTGAGCTCTGGTCTATAAGCGTGGTACAAACTTAAGTGGCTGTCATGGATTTGAAGCCAGAGGGAAGGAAGGAAAAGATACAAACTCCTAGGTGAAGAGTGAGCCACCTCAGGGTGTAGCTAGTAGGGCCTGTTCCTGGCCTCCAGGGCTCTCCCCTGTTCTGTTCTTCTGCATCTTCACCCCTGCAGGAGGGAAGGGTAGGTCATGTAAGCACAGAGGTCAGTGGTGTTTGCTCCTAAATAAGGCATTGCTCCTCTTCTCCCTTCCCATCCCACTCGCTTGTCCCCAGGGGCCAGGCAAATGCCTGCGAGTGAAGCCCCATTCTTTCTTGTGTTATTACAGCCTGTTTTGGGCATGTGGCTCCAGTCAGGAGTGAAGATGAGGAACATTGTGTGGGTTAGAAAGAAGGGAGGTCATGTCTCACATTATTCCCAAATGTCACCTAGAGTCCAGTGAGAGTGGGTGAGGGACAAACCCCAGCACACCTGAGTCTGAGGGGTGTCAGTGGGGCCCAGGATGGGATATGGAGTAGAATACTTGGAAAGAAGAACGGGGCACACAGGGAAGGGGTTCGAAGGCACAGTTAGCAGGAAGCTTGGCAAAGAAGTAATAGAAGGAACTCTAAGGAGGCTGGGAATTGGAATGAAAGCAATGGCTCTTGGCAGGCTCCAGAGTGGCTACAGCTGAACCATCTGAGTGTCCAGTAGCACTGTGCTAACTGCTGTTTTCCTCTATTCTTTTTCTTTCCTTTGTTCCCAACATTTTCCCTCCTTCTGCCTTTTTCTACCCTCTCTCATCTTTCCCCCTGTTCTTTCTCCTCCCCTCTACTCTTGCCCATTCTCTTCTTCCCTTTTACCTGTCTTCTCATATATACACATACACCCTCCCATTTTACCCCCTCTCCCGTCACTACCAAAGCTCTCAGGTGGATGTGAACTGACCGTGGTCCTCCAGGACTTCAGCGCAGGGCACAGCAGCGAACTGAGCATCCAGGTGGGGCAGACGGTGGAGCTGCTGGAGCGACCCAGTGAGAGGCCTGGCTGGTGTCTGGTCCGCACCACAGAACGGAGCCCCCCTCAGGAAGGCCTGGTCCCCAGCAGCACCCTGTGCATCTCACACTCACGCAGCAGCGTGGAGATGGACTGCTTTTTCCCCTTGGTGAAAGGTAGGGAGAATTGAGGGGAGGGTGGCAAGGGTGGGCCGCGAGCATCATGGAACTGGCCTGAGAGTCCACGCTGGTTGAGCTGGGTTTCTCTAAGGTCTGGAAGTGGGAAAGAATATTCTGAGAGTTTGAAGAGAAAGTCATCCCACCCCTCTGAGTCCATCTCATCTTAAAAATAATGGTTGAGCTTCTGACCCCTACACTCTCTCCAAGCTTTCCCTATGTACAGTACTACATCTGGAGCCAAGTCTTCACCGTGACAGGAGGACTGAGCAACCCCAGCATCCAGCCACAGTGGGGTAGGGCGTGGCTATCCCCTTTGCCTGCTCAGGGTTCAAGGTCACCCTGTCAACTTTCTTCCTTTGATGCAGTCAATGCATTAGTCAGGGTTCTGTAGAGTAACAGAACTTATACAATGAACATATATATGCATATATAAAACAAATCCCATATATATAAAGGGAATTTATTAGAATGACTCAGGCTGTGGGCCGGCTAATCCAACACTGTATGGCTATGAATCTGGTAGTTGCTCAGTCCACAAGTCTGGATGTCTCAGCTGGTCTTCGGTATACACTGGAATCCTGAGGTGGGTTCTGATGTCAGTGAAGGAATGGACCTGCTAACGAGGCTAGAGCAAGCAATCAGAGAGTGAAGCTTCCTTCTTCCTGACCTTATTAAGCCTTCCAGCAGAAGGGTGGCCCTGATTAGAGGTGGGCTTTCCCATCTCAAAAGATCTGGATTAAAAGTGTGTCTTCCTACCTCAAAGATCCACATTAGCAGTGGGGATGCTCAGGCCCCATCCACCCAGAACACACCAGCTCGATCGCCAGGTAGCTAATTCTCAGTGTGGCCCTGAACTCATGCATTTTACCTTAAGGAAACTGAGGCCCAGAGACTGACAGAGAACCAAATCTCAGTCCGGAGCTGAGTTGTACAAATGGTGAGATAGTAGCACAGGAAGGCTATCTATGCAAGAGACCCAGGGCAGGCTGCCTGATAGTGAAGAACTTTATCATGCACGGCTAGAGCCATGAATTTCTGCTCTGATCACCAGATGGCAATGGCGGACTGCAGTATTTGTGCTCTACCTCCAGCCTCAGGAAGTTTTCCAGCCCCAAGCAAACTAAAACCTTGATTCCTTCTCCACGCACAACTGCATCCCTCCCCCTTAGTTTAGCCACTGCGAGCTTCCTCCTCTCTTGCCTCTGAGGGTCTTGGAAAGACTAATAAGGTGTGTGGGACTTGCGATTGCAGCTCTCTAGACCTTTGAAAAAACCAACACCCGCACCCCTCTGAAATCCTTGGTGGAAAGAGAGACTAAAATCAGGAGCTTAGTGAATATGCCTGTTTTGAGTTATGTGGGGGAAAGTGGGGCTACTGGAGGGTGGACTGTTGAGAGAGTAAAATAAGGCAATAGGTCAACACACACACACACACACACACACACACACATACACACACACACACACACACACACACACACACACACACACACACACA
>CAJQZJ010000531.1:1345001-1382640 GCA_907164525.1 Lophiomys imhausi | reverse complement strand
ACACACACACACACACACACACACACACACACACACACACACACACACACACACCAGGTCCTGGCACATCTTTGTTATCCTGAGCAGTTGCTTTTGCTTCCTTCGCCACAGATTGTCCAGCAAAGTGCCTACAAACCCCCACAAATCCAGCCAGAGACCATGGAGTACAGACAGAGTAAAGGAGAGGGATACTGGGAGGGGAAAGCTAGGTTTTCATAGATCCCAGTGTGGGTCGCTTTCACCGAGGGGGCCTCCCCTTGCCAGCCTGTGGCTGGGTTATCTGTGCAACACTCTCCTATCTGTGCAAATAAAGAGCCACCAAAATGATGGAGAAGACAGAGAATCACAGGGTAGTGACAGCACTTGGACGGAGTAAAAATCCTATGAGACAGATTAGGGGGAGATAGAGCTAACAGTGGGAACCAGAGACATAACTCAGTGGGAGCTGAGGACCAGGGTGGAAAAGAGAGAGAAGAAAAGAGAGAGTCACGCAGTTGTAGAACTTTCTAGCTAACTGTACCAACCAGAATGGCTTCCAAAAGTGACCGCCAGTCCACCTCACCCATTTTGGTGGCTCTTTATTTACAGGTTGGCCTCGCCTTCCAAGCATCGGCTGGGTAGCTAGGCCTACAAGCAGCAACCTGTGAGGCCAGTCTCATTTCCAGCTGAGCTAGAAAATGGAGTGCCTGGCCAAGCATGGTGGCTTGCACCTGTATTCCAGCTCCTAGGAGGTTGAGACAGGAAGTTTGCCACAAATTCAGGACTGTCTGGGCAACAGAGTGTGACGGGGGGGGGGGGGGGGGAAGGGGGGGGAAGAATGAATATGAACACGTGCATGGGCATACCCGGCTCCCAGCAGTCAGGGTCTAAGACACTGTAGAGAGGGCCCTTGTGCCCTGAATAAAAGACGGTGTTTGGAGGCAGCAGAGACCCTGTGAGCTGCTCCTGCTTGCATCCCAGCTAGCCATCTACTGGACACCAGCACATCTACTAGCAACATGGCCTTTTCCTCTGCCAGCAATGGCTTTTATTCAGCGGGCACCCCACATGAGAAGTTACCCAGAATGCATTGCTCAGGCATCGTGGCACAGGTGAGGACAGCCTCTCATCTGGGAACATGGAGGTCAGAATTGCTTTCAACTTTGGTTCCCAGAGGAAGGAACTAACCCTGCTAATCTTTGTGGATTGGTGTAAGCCAAGGCCTCATGGGCTGTGTGAGGTCAGGGCTATCTGTGATGGACTCAATACTCTATGGATAATTGGACCAGAAACAGGAGCACAAGGACACACAACATCAAGGAGGGAACTTGGGGAGCCACTAGAACAGGCCTTCACCCACTGTGTATATTCAAGTAAGGTTTGTACAAGCCTTCCAAAGTGGCAGGACCCAGAACCCACCCAGCACGGTTGGAGCCAGAATCCCCATATGAGGCATGAGAATCTACAGGTTCAGCCTGGGATGAGAACCACTGCACTAGAAGAGATTCTGGGCACAGGGGACCATGGTACCTCTCCCAAGCCACAAGGAGCCCTAGCAGACCAAGCTCATACCCTCATAAGCATCCTCACCCCACCCCCACTCTTTGCACATTTAACCTGCCAGCTTCTAGGTAGCTCTAGGGTTCTTCTGCCCCTCCTTTCCTGAGCCTCCTCTGGGGCAGAAGAGGGCTGTTCCCATACATGCATGATGTTGACTCATGGGGTTGTCGAGAAATATCTAGACTTTGTAACAGAATTGGGGTGGGCCTGCCTTTCACATTCCTTTCCTCACCCTCATCTCAGGATTCTCTCTGGAGATGGGCCTTCTGAGATCTGATCTTCTCTCCCTAGCTCCCTCCCACTTTCTCAGTACCAGGTAGTTGTGGAGAACACCCCACAAAAGACAAAGATTTTATAGTGATTTCCAACTCCTGAAATCTGAGGGTGTCTTGTTTTGTTTTGTCTTAATAACACACCCTACCCTAGAGCAAAATTCAGGCATGCATTTCAATACTCTGATGCTCCATGAGTTATGGGGCTTAGCACCCCCAGATTGGAGGCTTGAGATACTGAAAAACATGTTGGAATGAAGTTGCGCCTTCCTTCAGGGTATATTAAGACAGAACTCAGCAAGGAAGGGCAAAGCAGTTGGACTAACATATGGACAAAGGTCTTGGAGAGACACAGAGAAGATCCACAGGTACCAGTGAGCACCAAAGAGATTCACTCTCTGCTCACCAGGGAACTGTAAACCAATGCTTCAAGGAGACGCCACTTTATATGAATTACAATAGCTCTCAGTTAATGTGACCACACCTAAGAAAATAGCAAGTGCCTGTAAGGATGTGGAGACTACTTCTGGCAGTATTTCAAAATGAATTGAAATCAGGGACACAAACATATCTATACACCCATGTTCAAAACATTGTTCGTAACAGCTACAGGTGCCCATGGACAAATGCATGCACCATGTATGGCATACATACACTACAATATGGTTCAGCCTTAAAAAGGGAGGGGAAATCTGACACCAGATTACATCATGGACAGAACCTGAGGACATTATGCTGAGTGAAGTAACCCAGTCGCAGAGACAAATACTTTATTATTTCACTTACATGGCATACTTTGAAGAATCACCTTTCCATAGGCAAAAAGCAAAATGGTGATTTCCAGGAACCTGGGAAAGGAGGTAATAGGCAAGTCAGTGGGTGCAGCTTCAATTTCACAAGTCGGGAAACTTCCGGAGCCGTCTTGGTTGTACAACATACTGATGCACTTTTCTTCCTAAGGTTAAACGCCGTTTAAAGTGAATGTGCCTAATGCCACAGGGGTGTATGCTTAAAATACTGAACACTGATTAATGTTAGCCCTGCATCCTTTTGCCCAGGTTTAAAACCCAAGCTAGGTTTATCTCAACCCTGATATCTGGAATGTGGTTTGGTTTGGTTTGGTTTCTATCCCTGGGTACCTTCTTCTGGCCGAGTGTGACATTCTAAAGATGAGGAATGAAATGCCTCCCTGGGTGAACCCAATCTCTGGGTGTCCAGAGAGCCAGGAGCAAAGGGCAGTAAGTGGCCCTGGTAGCCCTGTCTGGACATAGTGAAAATGGCATTGCCTAGATGAACTCAGGGATGCCTGCCCAGGCTGTGTGTAAATGCCACCAATGGCCTGAGGACAGTGAACAAGGCTGTGATATTTGACATCAGGATGTAAGTCTCCTACTGCTTACAAAAAATAGTAATAGTAATACTAATACCATCATTCATTTCATTGGGTCACTTTGGGCCAGTTTTAGAAATAATACTTTAATGACAATAAAATATATGTTGCTCATTTTATGGACAAGGACACAGTCTCAGAGAGAGCTGGTGACTTGCCCAGGTCACATGGCTCTCACATGGTGCCTCAGATTTGTTGACACGCTGTCTGTTCCCAGGACCTGGCCTTCCATTCTGCTCAGCATTCTCCCAAGGCTGAAAGGCATATGAATACATACTTTAGTAAGCTTCCGTGTGAGGCTTCCTGAGTTGACCAGTCTACTTGGATGAGGATTTGGAGAACACTGACCCCGTTACAAATGTCACACCAGCCACACATGGTGGTTCAGGCCTGTAACCCTGGCACTCAGGAGGCAAAGACAGGAAGATCACCACAAATGTGAGGCTAGCCTGGGCTAGAGAGTGAGCCCCTGCCTCAAGACAAAACATTACAAAACACACTACAGTGTACGTCTCCAACTCAACCTCTCTCTTCTGGCACCAAATCCTTCCCTCCCTGAGAAGAAAAGAAACAACCAGAGATATATTTTGTCCTATGTGTGTGCCGGACAAAAGCAACTTCCCAGCCGGTCATGTGGGGAAGTCAGGGCAGCAGGAACTAAAGGCCACTTACCGTTCATGTTGCACCGGCTACCGGGAAGTGAAGAAGGATATGTGCTGGTGCTCAGCTCGCTCTCCTTTTGAGTCAGTCCAGGACCCCAACACAGGACATGGTGTTGTCCACAGTTAGGGCCGTCTTCCTACCTCCATCAGCTGCAGGGATCCTGAGGAGAGATGGTCCCTCACAGACAGGACCAGACCAGAAGCTTCCTTTCTTAGTGATTCTAGAGCCTGTCCAGTTGACATCAATAGTAACTATCACAGGGTTCTTGGCCTACTATGAAGTCTTGGGACAGAACTTATCTGCCTCTGACAAGGGCTAGCCTAGCCTTGAGGCTGCTCCAGCGTGTCCACAGATAGCACATTCCACTACTGAAATCCCAGATGCCAAACCCCCAAAAGGTTCTGGGTCTCTTTTCTGGTCCTGTTGCTATCCAATCCAGAGAATTAATGCCTGTCTGCCCACCTAAAGAATCCTCTAAAGGTCTGATCTCTCTCTCTCTCTCTCTCTCTCTCTCTCACACACACACACACACACACACACTTTATGGTATAATTGTACATTAAGAGCAATAACAATTGGGTTTCAGATTACTCTGCCATGCCTAAAAACATAAGAAACTAAAAAGGCATAGTGGATGAATAATCTCAAAACAACTCCTTTTGGGCATGAAGCAACTGGTTACAAATATAGCTAGCTGTTCTCCGGCCCTCTTTATTTGTACAAGTTATATGTACATCTAGAGTCCGCTGCCTCCTGGAATCTTGGGACTGTGGTGAATGAGGAAGACAGTGTGTCCCTGTACTACCCATACAATTTCGTTCTGTGATGACATTGGCATCGCAGTACACCTGCAATGAAAAGCAGTAAAGTGTTTAGGTTTTAATCACAGTCTTTGCTGCTTGTGCTACGACAGCAGCCCTTGGGTGTTGGGGGTATAAGCAGGAAGATCAGAAGCCCTGGACAGTCTTAGCTACACAGCAAATTCAAGCCAGCGGGGGCCACATGAGATCCTTTCCCTAACAAACCACAGTACATTTGACACATGAAACAAATACATTGAATAAATATTGTAATTATAATTGAACTGGGTGTGGTGGCCCACACCTTTAATCCCAGCACTTGATAGGCAGAGGCAGGCAGATCTCTGTGAGTTTGAGGCCAGCCTGGTCTACAAAGTGACTCCAGGACGGTCAGGGCTACACAGAGAAACCCTGTCTCAAAAAAAAAAAAAAAAAAAAAAAGAAAGAAAGAAACCAAAAAGGGAAAATATGTGTTGCTAGGGATTCTGAAAGAAGTTCCTAGTCATTTTTTCAACATAAAAAGTTAAAATTGATGCTGGACAGTGATGCCGTATGCCTTTAAATCCCAACACTCAGGAGAAAGAGGCAGGTGGATCCATGAGTTTGAGGCCAGCCTGGTCTACAAAGTAAGTTTCAAGACAATCAGGGCTATTAATTACACAAGAAAATCCTGTCTTGAAAAACCAAAAAGGTTAGAGTTGAAAGTTTCCCTTTTTATAATAGAATGAAAGCTGTAAGTGACCCTTCATCATGTTTAATTTCACTTGGGAAATTTGGATCCCTTGCCCCTCTTCTATTAGTTTACCTCTTCTTCAATGTCCCCGACAGGGGTAAGCCAAGCATGACAGGAAACAATCCCCTCCCCTCAGAGACTAGGACATAAGATTCCAGAAGTCTGTCGAACTAGAGTGCAGTTCCAACACCAGGACACAGGAGATCCCTCAAAGTTAACACTTAAATCTTTCTGCCTAGCCCCACTAAGTTCTCCTTTCCCATCCCCCACCCAACTCTGTCTGCTGTCTACTTCAATCCATTTTGGGATGAAATACCGTGTATTACCTATGCTGGGTGTTAGGGGGCTGGAGAGACAGCTCAGTGGTTAAGAGTGCTTACTGCTTTTACAGAGGACCCAAGTTTGGTTCCTAACACCCATACAGTGGCTCACAACCACCTGTAACTTGGTTCCTAGGGGATCTGACCCTCTCTTCTGAACTCCACAGCCACACAAATAGTGTACGTGCTTACATGCAGGCTAAACACCCATACACATAGAATAAAATAAATATTCCTAATATGTTGAATACTACTTATAAGGCATAAGAACCTAGCAGCTTCTCCCTGAATCCTTTATTAAGTGCTTCAAAGAAAACATGTCAAACTCAGCACTCCTAACTCCTTTAAAGTGTCTATTTGTGTTTGTGGCTTGATGGTCCTGTCTGATATCCTTGGGATGGGAACGCTGCGGCCCAGCCTTCACCTGGAGGTGGGCTGGACTCTCGCTTACAGACCTCTAACCTGGTGTTCTCTAGACAAAGGGCTTCGAGGCACAAACCTCCACTGAGAATGTCTGCTGGCTGCTCAGATCTGGGTACTTATTCCCAGCAGTCAGTCCTTCATACTGCTGTTTGGGCTGACGTGCTCATTTTTATTACACTTCTTCAGTCTTCCTGAATTGCCTCTAGGAGTCCAAAAAAAAAAAAGGCTGTTTTCTCTCTCCAAACTGGATAACCAGCTGTGATGATCTGAGGTAGTTAGCCTAAATTACTTAACATTAACTGTGCCAAACATAGGACAAATGTCTTCACTTTGAGGCACAGTTTGAGATTAGACCACACAGACTTTCCGCTTTTGCAGTAAAAAAAAAAAAAAAAATGATTGCCGATCAGCATGTTTTGTATGTTTCTGTTTTTGTCTTTTCAGACAGGATCTAACTAGCCTAGGCTATCTTCAAGTTTACCCCATTGTAAAAGCTGACCTTGAATCCCTTATCCTCCTGCCTCTGCCTCACAAATCCTGGGATTATTGGGCATTCACCACCATTGGTGTCACACCCTAAAGTGTTATAATCTGTTTGCCTCGTCCTTCAAATGGTGCTCATCACCCTCTGCGGAATCAGGGGGGTCTGGTCCTCAAGGAGTCAGCAAACTCCAGAAGGACAGGTTGTACAATGAGAAGCCATTTCTTTTGAGTGGAAAGTCACTGGTACTCTCGGGCTGGTTTGCATCCATGAAGCTCATGAAAATGGCTCCCAGCGTTTCTGGGTAGACGCGGGGAAAGCAGTGTGAAGCAGCAGTTCCTTTCCAGCTGTGAGACTTGTCTTTCTGGTGCATGCACCGACTCTCTCTTTAGAATAAAACAAAGTGACCAGAGGCTTCCCCAACGGTGTGTAATGGGCAATAAGGAGAGATGGTGAGATGTGTTGGATAGCTGAGAATCCCGGGGAAACAAGAAAAGTCTGGGTCCTGCCTCCACTGCTGACTGGCTGGGGACCCTGAGCAATACTTCAAGTATATGGAGAGATTATCAGCGTTCAGGTCTCATGTGGTAGAGTCCTCAGCAAGCATGCCACCCTAGAAGCAGGCTGTTAAAACTGATTTCCCGGGCTGGAGCGATGGCTCAGAGGTTAAGAGCACTGGCTGCTCTTCCAGAGGTCCTGAGTTCAATTCCCAGCAACCACATGGTGGCTCACAACCATCTGTAATGGAATTTGGTGCCCTCCTCTGGCCTGCAGGCATACCTGCAGACAGAACACTGTATACATAATAAAATAAATCTTTAAAAAAAAAAAAAAAAAAAACTGATTTCCCTTCTGCCTTGGTGCCTTTTCTGACCTCTACCAGGCCAAGTCAGGTTCCAGCCTGAAACCTCTTCAGGGCTCTCTGAGAAGCCAGGGTTCCGTTTCTGGTTTCACCCTAAAGATTTTCAATATTATATCAATGAGTACACTCTCCCCTGCCTCTGCTTCTAGTCTATGAGAGGTCTTTTCCCTTGTCCACCACCATGTAGAAAGAAGGGGGCTTGACCTGACACGGTCTCACGGAGGCCTTTAGTCCAGGTCCTTTGTGTTCTAAATAAGATCACAGGGGTGTATGACCCAGAACAGGCAGCTAAGTAGGCCTAGGGTACCTTTCCCAACTACCCTTGCTTCATGGGCTCCCATATGTTCTGCCTCCATTAGGAGGCACAGGGCTGTCAGAGGAAATCACTTCTCTCCTTGGCAGCCTCCATGGAGATCAAGAGGTCTCCCTCCTTCTGTCTACCTACTCTGACTTTACCTTCTGCTTAATTCGAATCCCATCAGTACCTGCTGCCACTAATGTGAACCCACGATGCCTACATGGTGATGACAAGATCCTTTACTGTGCAGAGGGGAAAATAGCCGAGAGGTGTGGGTATGATGTGTGTGGCCCACTGAGGTAGCTGTTGAGTTCGGCATTGTGGTAAGCACCAGGGAACTAAAGAAAGAAAGACTACCTTCTGGAGCTGTCAGGGAATGGGTAGCCAACAGTGTTCCCCAGAGAGGAAACAGCACAATCTCCCCTTACTTGGATCTAGCTGAAGGACTCCAGCCTAAAGGAATGGAGAGACCCAGGAACACTGTGCACTAACTTGTGGCTTAGATGAGTCTGTCCTCAATCCTCAGGGAAGGCGAGAGCACCTCGGGGGGGGGGCCCCTAGGCTTTTGTTGCAGCAGCTTGGAGAAGACTAGGCAGTGAGACACTGGTGCTCCCTGGCAGGATGGAGTGGTTAGGATCCTTTTCACTAACTGCCCTTGTCACCTGCCCCTTGAGAACAGCTTTTCATTGAGCCTTAGCCTAGCCCAGAAGATGTGCATAAGAAGTCTTTATATGGTCAGCTGTGGTTATTGTTTTATTAATAATTTTTATGTAACCTGAATTAATATTTTTAAATAATTAATATGGTTTATTAGAGCAGTGGAGTTAATCCTTAACCCGCCACCCATAAGTAAACTTACATTTTAATAAGCCTCAAGTATGGGGGCTAGGCAGAGCTTTTTTTTTTTTTAATGTATGTGGGTATTCTTTCTGCATGTACACCTGCATTCCAGGAGAGGGCATCAGATTACATTGTGGATGGTTGTGAGCCACCATGTGGTTGCTGGAAATTGAACTCAGGACCTTTAGAAGAGCAACCAGTACTCTAAACCGCTGAGCCATCTCTCCAGCCTCAGCTAGGCAGATCTTAATCCTCTCTGCTAGCCTTCTACTTCCCCAGATGAAACCCCATAATACTTGCATATATGTTCAATGTCTGCTGGTCTCCTGAGCAGGATGCTCCCAGGCATGTGTGTTTTCCTCCATTTTAACCCATCATGTATCCTTCCTTTCCTCTCCTCCTTCTTCTTCCCACAATCCTCTCTGCCTTCCTTCCTCCAAAGCCCAGGTACCTTTGCCCCGCCTCTTTCCCTTGACTAACCCAGATCATAGGCTGCCTTTTTTTTTTTTTTTTTTTTTTAGGTTTTTCGAGACAGGGTTTCTCTGTGTATCCTTGACTGTCCTGAACTCACTTTGTATACTGGGCTGGCCTTGAACTCATAGAGATCCACCTGCCTCTGCCTCTCAAGTGCGGGGATTAAAGGCGTGTGCCACCATGCCCTGCAGTTATAGGCTGCTTTATTCAACGATTCAGAGATGACTTAGTAGTTGAGGTTACACAGCATCATGTTTGCTCACACAAACCAAATCACATGCAGTAAGGAAGACAGGAGGAAAACAATTAACATTTGAATACAAGCCCTTCAGGTCATTCTAACATTTTTATTTTAATTAAAATATAATTCCACCATTTCCCCTTTTCCCTCAAACTCCTCCCATATCCCCTCCCTCCAACCCCTTTACCTACTCCCTCTCAAATTCATGGCCTCTTTTTCTTCTATATTATCGTTCAATACAAATAGATAAATTGTGGAAGGCCAATTCTCCCTCTCCCAGCAGCCCTTACATACCTGTAGTTCTAACTTCACAGCTGGGGCTCCTTGTGATTTCCCCTTTCTGCATTAATTAGCGTGTCTCTTAGTGTTGTTTTTCTTCAGTCTTGTTTAGGCAGCCATATTGTTGTGGTATCTTGGGTGTATCTTCCCTGCCATTTCTAGGAGACACAGTCTCACAGCGGACTTCCAGGCTGGTGACTCTTGCACTCTTCCAGGGTATTTCCCTGAGCCTCTAGGGCAGGAGTTGTGTTTTAGATGTATAGACCAGGTCTACAAAGTGAGTCCAGGGCAGCCAGGGCTACACAGAGAAACTCTGTCTCGAAAAAACCAAAAAAAAAAAAAAAAAAGATGTATAGACCAGGGCTTAGCACTCCATCATTAGTTGTTCCCTGCATTTTGACCAGTTGTGGCTTTCGGTGATGGTTTCTATCTGCTGAAAGGAGAAGTGTTTAAGAAGTACACTTAGATCTGAAGATTTGGAGCTAGGAACCAACTGTGGCTATTTTGAATACCTCCGCCCTCCGCATAGTCTCTTTTTAAACAGCCCGCCTTCCCTTGCCTGTGCCATTGCGGTGGGACCGGGTTGTGTAGTCTTCTCAGCTAGGTCCACAGCCACCTCAAGACCCTGTCTCTGACACCACGTGCACTCACCTTAGTTCCCACACAGCACTGTAGGCCACAGGAAACCTGAGTGCTGGCCTTGCACACAGCAGACCACGAAGTAACAGTGCACAGAGGCAGGAATGGACACCCTCCTCATCCCCAAGTATTCCTCCTGTGTCACTTGGCATACAGCAAAGTCCTTTTCATCCCTTGAGACAGCCCAGGAGCCTGTGTGTCGGATTCCTGATATTGCTGGCTCAGATCACCAACTTCGTTGCCTCACACAGCACAAGTATATTGAACTGCTGTTCTGTAGGCTAGAAATCCAGCATGAGCTACGCTGGCCAAAGCTGGCAAGTGAGGAGGGCCATCTTCTCAGAAGCTCTGTGGACGAAGCTGCTTCTGCTGTTCTAGCTTCTGTAGCCACCGGGATTCCTTGGCTTGTGTTCCCTTCCTACATCTCCATAACTCAGTGTCATATGCCTTTATCCTAGTCACTTCTCTGTGAACCACACAGAAGGTCTTCTGCCTTCAAGGATGCCTGTGACTACACTGTGAATACCCAGAGAACCCAGAACAACCTCCCTGTGTCAAAATCCTTAACTGAGTCAAGTCTGCAAAGCTCTCTTGCCTTGTGAGGTGGCATATTTAGGGTTCTAGGTATTAGGATGCCACTTGGTGGAGTTGTTATTCTGCCTACATCATCCTGCCACTCCCTGACCAGCTTGACGGAGCTTCTTACCAGAAACCAATTCCACTCACCTTTGGAGCCCAGTGTTTGCTCTTCCTCTTGGAACACCCCACTTCCCCAGATTCCCATACATCTGATGGCTTATGCCTCATATCTCATGTGCCTGACCTAATTGGATATTTCCTTCCTCCCATCCTATCCATCTCATTGCATGCCTCATTCCCTGCCTTAGTTTCCCCCTTTTCCTCAATCCATGCCAGACACATCAATGTTCATCGTCTTTCCCTCCTCTGCCTTTTCCTGTCATCTCCTCCCACTGGTGCAGAGATGTTGTGTGTTTTGATCATCCCTGACATCTAGCACACTGTGACTGGCATTTAAGCCCTCAGTAAAGATTTTCAGGAAGGAAGGGGAACCATGTACTGAGGACCCTTGCGGAGCAGTGACTGTGGAAAGGGCCAGGCCCAGCATGTGGAGGGAACTAGCTCAAGCCTTAGCAGGAAGGCCTAAGGATGGGAGCGTGGAGTGGTGCTTCATGCTGGGCAATGCCCAGGGACACAGAACCAAGCATCTAAATTCACTTAGAATGAAATGTGAGGTGAGGTCCCCAAACCCCATCATGATGTGATTTGAAACCTTGAATGAACTGACTCGAGTTACATCCCTACAAAACTGACCTCCCACCTGACACATCAGAGCAGCACTGCTGGACCCCAGGAAGCCGTGGCAAGCTGCTTATTCTGCCCGCGGGAGAGAATGTGGCTCTTTAAATGCCCACCATACCAGTGGACACTTAGCAAGTATGTGCCTACCTAAACTGGAGCCCAGTCAGAGCGATAGCCTTGCACTTCTCTCCGCTGTCCTCTGGGAACACTTTGACCTACTTACAAATGAGCATTTTTGGAAAGGGATAGAACCTGGAGTGGTTGTTTTTAGCAACTCTAGCTACAGCCACCTTTCACTTTGATAAATAGCTCCCTCCCCTGCTGAGGCTGCTCAGCATGGATCTCCAGGAATCTGCCCTTGCTACCAACAGCTCTGTCTCCATCCCCACAGGAAAACACGAACACTGGTCATTCTGGGGAGATACCAGGTCCTCTGTGCTAGCCTATATCCTTTGCCAGTTTGCCTGGGTCACCCACTCCCCTGGACCTGGCCCAAACTAGAAGGAGATCTGAGGTCCTTTAGTGAAGAAAGGAGGGTGTTGGGCAGGGTCAAGCAGTGTTCAACCACTTTCAGGGTAAGTGAGAAAGCCAGAAAGAATCAGGAAGATGCCACGTGGGCAGGAACAGAGAAACACCTTTACAGGATAATTGCTGGAGTGCTGTGGGGTGAGCTCACTGTAGCTGAATCCTTGGGGTCCTAGGACCAGCACAAAATAGATGGTGCCATCCACAAGGTTGTCAATGGCTAAACCAAGCCAAACAAAGACAACTAGAAGGGAGTCCCTTGCGTAACACTGGCAGCCATTCTTCCGTAGTTATTACCTTTAAAACAAGGGATCATCTGGAACTAGTCGCACACATGGACATTGCACAGTTCTGAAAATGACATTCTTGAAGCTCTAAAATTTTAATTCAGAATCAACATTTACGGGGCTGGAGAGATGGCTCAGTGGGTAAGAGCACTGACTGTTCTTCCAGAGGACCTGGGTTCAATTCCCAGAACCCACATGGCAGCTCACAACTGTCTCTAACTCCAGAATCTGACCCCTTCACATAGACATCCATGCAGCAATGTACAGAAAATAAAAATCAGTAAATTATTTTTAAAAAGAAACAACATTCGCATCGCACCTCCTTTCTCACGTCTCCAGTGTTTCTGCTCAGTCAGTGGTAAATGTTTGTCTCCATTCTTCTTTCCATGTAATGAAGAAACCCATGTCTCCCATCCAGACTTGGCCCTATCTCTAGTTTCTTTGTCCATCATGGAAAATTGAACTTCCTGCTTCTAGAATTCACCCAGATCTTCTTTGTCTTTGATCGGGGAACATGTTCAATTAAGTGTATGCTCCCTATATAGATTGCCTTTTTATACCCTGTTCTGTAACCTGTCACGGAGAGCGGCTTAAGCCTGGGGAGGAGGGCCTAGGGAAGTAGAACAAGGGACCTTGTCCCAGAGCCAGGAGTTCTGTCAGGAAGACGGGGACAGTTCAAAGGCCAGATGGCTTGTGGAATAAGGAAGGGTTCAATGGCTGGCAGGGATTTTATGGTGTGAAACCATGGCCGTCAAGGGAAGCCGGGGCTGGGTTACTTGGGGAAAGTTATGAAGAACTATCCCACTGTCACCTGTCAGGCAGATCAGAGGTCAGGGATCAACACAGGGAAGATGATAAGATAATTAAGGGACATGTACTTAGAAGTGTAGAGCATGGGGGAATGAATGCCAGGCATGGCGCATACATTCTCATCCCAGCTCTTTGTGAGGCTGAAGTGAGATTATTCATTTAAGTTCAAAGGTTCAAGGTCAGCCTGGGCAACACAGTGAGACTCCTGTCTCCAAATAATAACAATAATAATAATAGCAATAAAAATTAAAAAAAAAAACAGAATGGGTGGAGGAGCCAGATGTCAGAGATAGAGAAAGCAGACATGCTGTGGTTAGGTGCTTCCTGAACAGCACACGCAGCTGGCCCCTTCCTACAGAGTACAGGTCTAAAGCTGAAGCTTCTTTGCTCTGACTTCACATGAATCCTTGGCTGAGCATTGGGCTCCATCTACAGTGGCTACAGTGGAGGTGGAACAAGTAGGGCCAGTCCTCTGATGCTCTCAGCCTCCCTGAGCCTGGGAACATCAACGGGAAGCTGGGAAATGGGTGTTCTGAATGTACTTGACCCAGAACAAAGGTTCTCAAAGAACTCTAAGCCTGAGCTGGGGCAATGCTGCTGTCCCTTATATCTCTGACCTGGGCTGTCACTAAAAAATATGAAGAAATACTGTGGTGATCTAGCAAGTCCATGCCCTGTGAATCTGAAGACAGTCTTCCTACAGTAAGAAATGGGACATCTGTGTATTGAGAGAAAGGGCAAGCAGGCGCCTGTGGTCACAGCCCAGTGTGACTCAAGGCAGTGGCTAACCTGAACGAAATAATAGTCATCCTAGTGCCCCACGCCAGACTTAGCCTTACAAATTCCTGGTCCAGGATATCTGCAGGCTAAGACCTAGGAGTTCTTTGGGGTTTCCTGTTGGGTGCAGTGGTGTTGAAACTTGAAATAGACTGGTAGGTTGGTAGGCAGATAGCCTAATTGATCTACACTGCTGTCACCACTGAAGACGATGCCAAAAAAAATAAGAGCAAGACTTAGCCACCTGTGGAAATTAAGAACAACCTAAAGATAGTGTTACACCTCAGGGGTTTTTAGTCTGAACTTTGAAAGTAAGCAGGTAGCTTTTTCAAAAACTCTCTGAAGGGTCAGTTTTTCTATCTATCCATCTATCTATCATCTATCTATCTGTCATCTATTATCTATCTATCTATAATCTATCATCTATCTTATCATCTATCATCTATCTGTAATCTATCATCTACCTATCATCTATCTGTCACTATCTATCATCCGTCATCTATCTATCATCTATCTGTAATCTATCTATCTATCTGTCATCTATCTATCAATCATCTATCTATCATCTATCTGTCACCTATCAGTCATCTATCATCTATCTATCTATCATCAGTCTTCTATCTTCCCTCCTCACTCCCTGTTTTCTCCTTCCTCTGTTGACTTTATTCTGATGCAGCTTCTTCTCTAGTTAGAGAAAGATTATCCTCAGATACTTTAGGCTAACATTGTACCAATTCCAAAGTCTTCTTTAAAGAGATTGCTGCTTTCTCACTAGCTCTTGCTAAGCTCTCAGGTTTATGCTCATTGTATGAAATTGGATCAGATGTTAAGACTCATCTGAACCCTATGACTGACACGCAAGCCCAAGCATCACCTGGGCTCATCTCTGGGGTGAGGAATGGACAGAAGGAAGATATCGGCCACATCTAAAAACTCTCTGCCAGGCTCTTTTCTAGACCCTGGGTCCAGGGTAAACAAAACCAATTCCTGACCTTGTGAAAGAACACTGGTGTCCTCAAAAAAAAAAAGAAGGTATTAGTACAAAAAGAAGAGTGGCTAGCAAATAGGTGAGGGAAATAATCACAAAGTGAGTGGTTCTCACATTGTAATCTCTACACCAAACCAGTGTCACCTGAGAGCTTGCAACAAGGAAAATTCTGAGGTCCACTAAACCAGAAACTAGATTAGAGCAGGAATTTGTGCTTTAGCAGCCCTCTGGGTTATTCTGATACACACCATAGCTCACCAGTGACTCTCCGGCTATGCAGCCCATTACAAGCCCAGGGGGACGTTTAAACCTCCGGATGCCAGATGCACTCAAAGTCAGTGACTATGGACAGGAGAGACTTGTCCATTATTGGTTCTCAATCTTTCTTCAATCCTTAGACCCTCCCGGGAAGCCTATAAAAACACCCATGATTTGTAAAACTCTCTGGAGATTCGCATTGGTGGCTATGCTAAAAGCAACTGCCTGCCATCATCCCTTGTAAGTTATCTTGAAAACATAACTCATCTAGATGCAGACTAGGCGATCTTGCTGCGGGTTGTCAGGGCCTAGACCAGATATTTCCAGAGTCTCAGCCTCCTATTCAGGGCATTGAAATAAAGACTCATACAGATTTTCATAGTAGCAAGGAAACATTGTACAAAAGCAAAGTGATAGATCAGAGAGAACTATGCTGTCAGGAACTGGGCTGCTTGATAGTATATGATGCCATGTGATGGTGAGCTATCTGAGTGAGGGTAGAGAGTACTCAGGAACCTCAGACTATTGCCTGAGACTTCTTTTGATAGGCTCTAAAGGAAGGCACATATTTTGTGTGGTTCTCTATTTTGACCAGCAGACGTGAATTATATGATCTCTTTTCTTTTGCACATGTCCCTTCCCACAATGCATCTGAATTTAATCATATGCATGCTCAATTATGCCGAGGCATGAGATGGCAAATAAAGGGGCCTCCTTAAAAGTTCACAGAGAGGACACAGTTTGCCTTACTGTTCATACACCCAAAACTAGTCTCGTTTGGATCAGTGCTTGTACCCTGGTATTTGGACATAACGAAACTGGAGTAAGATTGGATGAGATTTGTCTAAATTGATGCTTGTTAAGGGAAGGAGAAACTTATTACATTGTTTGGAGTAGAGTATGCATTTAGCTCAATAAAGGCGGGAGACCATGTTGCTAAGGGCTTTGTGTGAGAGGGGTGGATATGTACGTAGTACACACAAGTAAGAGTCTTGAGTTGTCAGGTGCATTATTAGAAAAGAGTTGTGTGTGTAGTCCAAACTAAGTGAAGTACTAGTTTGCTCAACAATCTCTTACGCTTGCTGCCTCAACTTGGGCCACTATTTTCTTAAATCCCTAAAATAGGTTAGGTGTCTAAGTAAGTTGTATTCTTGGTAAGTCTATCCTGGAGTTCTCTTTCTAAAGTCACGAATTGATTTTGTTCACCCAGGCAGACCCAGTGGCTAGGAAAGAGCCTGGAACATAGTGAGCACTTAATAAATGTCTACTGAGTTCATGAAAAAGCCAACATCAATATCCTAAGGGTGCTCAAGACATCTCTATTGGGTTGTAGACATTGGCTAGTCTTGTTCTAGGAAGCCATTGAGGACAACAGTGAGACTCTTGGGTTATTGATGCTGAATCTTCAACAGCAATTCTTTTTTATCCCCTGAGACAGGGTTTCTCTGTGTCCTGGCTGTCCTGGAGCTCCTGCTGTAGACTAGGCTGGCCTCTAACTCACAGAAATCCACCTATCTCTTGCCTCCCAAGTGCTGGAATTAAAGGTGTGCACCACCATTACCCAGCTTCATACTTAGAGTAGAAGTGGACTCCTGGTTTATAAGGGCCAGTGGAAATATGTATGATAGGCCCATTTTGAATCTACAGAACTTCTGAAGGGCCACTAGCACTCTAATTTTTGAAGTAAGAGCTGACCTTCCCAGTCTAAGTCAAGCCAGTTTCTACAAGATGGATGATGTCATCAGTCTTTGACAAAATACTACAACAAAAGAATTATCCAATATCACCTAACACAAAGGCTCACATGAACACTTAATTAAAAAGGATCTGGTACTCGCCAAGAAAAAATGTATTACTATCATCACCATCACCATCATTATCATCATAGTTTTTTTTTTAAACATTTTTTATTTATTTATTATGTATACAGTATTTGCTCTACATATATGCCCGGGCAGATCTCAATGTAGATGGCTGTAAGCCACCATGTGGTTGCTGGGAATTGAACTCAGGACCTTGGGAAGAACAGCCAGTGCTCTTAACCTCTGAGCCACCTCTCCAGCCCCCCATCATCATAGTTTTAATCATCATTATTATTTAAACTGTGCTGGGCACGGAGCCAAAGATTTCACACATACTACACACGTACATCTCTAGATCCTCACCAAAAAAAACTTTTGAGGCATCTTTTAAATCCTATCAGGATGTTACATATCAAAATATCACAGGGTACCCCATAGATAGATATCATTTTTTAAAGTAATTTCAAAAGAAAAAGTATGTCCCAGAGTATCAAAAGAGGTGGGTTGGGTATTTAGATAAGATATTGATTTTAAATCCTGAGTTAGTTACTTTTCTTGTAACTATTACAAAATACTAGCCAAGGGCAATTTAGGGAAGGAAAGGTTTATTTGGGTTCACAGTTCAAGCGATCATGATTGTAGAGATGTCATGGCAGTAGGTGCATGAAGCAGTTGCTTACATTGCCTCTCCAGTCAAGAAGTAGAGGCATTGACTATTAAATATCAAGAGTAAATTAAAAAGAAGAGGAAGATGAATGTCCCTCAGCCAACTGTCTCTTCTTCATTCTGTCCAAGGTGCTGGTATATGCAGTAGCACTTGGCATATGCAGTAGTGCTTGGTATATGTAGTAGTGCTTGGTATATGCAATAGTGCTTAGCATATGCAGTAGTGCTTGGTTTATGCAGTAGTGTTTGGTATATGCAGTAGTGCTTGGTATATGCAGTAGTGCTTGGTATATGCAATAGTGCTTAGTATATGCAGTAGCTCTTGGTATATGCAGTAGTGCTTGGTGTATGAGGTAGTGCTTAGTGTATGCAGTAGTGCTTGGTATATGCAACTGTGGTTGGTATATGCAACAGTGGTTGGTATATGCAACAGTGGTTGGTATATGCAACAGTGGTTGGTATATGCAGTAGTGCTTGGTGTATGCGGTAGTACTTGGCATGTGCAGTAGTACTTGGTATATGCAGTAGTGGCTGCCTGCATTTAGGGTGGGTCTTCTGACTTCATTTAAGCCAATCTAAAATCTCCTTTATGCCTGGATATGCCTGGACATTTGTTTACAAGATGGTTTTAGATCCCATCAAATTGAAACAGGGATTCTTGGGCACAGGCTGTATGAATGGAGCTGCCATGTCTCTGTTTCCTGTGTCAGAGGGAACAGTAGAAGCTCTCTACCCACTTAGCAGGCAGATGACTTGACAATCTCGCTGGGAGTTATTAGGCTGGCAGGAGGGCATGAGGCTCCACCCGTTCTGTGGAGCAAAACTCTTTAGAATTTTTCCTTAGAGCTAAGCCATTAAAGTATCATAGTTAATCTCTCAGACTCACCTTGAAGTTTGTTGTTGTTTGGTCAGATAAATGGGCTTATATATGGAAGAAATCGCTTGGTGTGTGTGAGTCCTCCCTAAGTGTTAGCTATGATTATTCACTAAGCCATGCTGTTCTCACTCGCTGTGTGGCAGGCACCTTCTCACATAGATAAATAAGGCCCAAGTCTGAGTGTGGTTCACACTAGAAGCCCCATATCCTGGTAACTCCTGACAGCCTGTCCCTCATCTGTCCTTCTTCCCAGTAGAAATTGTTTCCTTGGATGATCAGACTTCTAGGTATTTTGTTTGTTTGTTTTTGTTTTTGGGTTTTTTTTTTTTTTTTTGGTTTTTCAAGACAGGGTTTCTCTGGCCCTAACTGTCCCAGACTCACTTTGTAGACCAGGCTGGCCTCGAACTCACAGAAATCTACCTGCCTCTCCCTCCCAAGTGCTGGGATTAAAGGAGTGCGCCACCACGCCTGGCAGACTTCTAGTTTTTATTCTTCTCATCAACATTCCCTCAGCTGCCACCTTTTCTTTGTTCCTCTTTTCTTCTATCTTTTCTTTCCCCAGTGTTAATTTTTGTTTTTGTTTTTGTTTTTTCCAGACAGGGTCTCACTATGTAGCTCTGGCTGTCCTGGAACTCACTATGTAGACCAGGCTGGCGTAGAACACACATAGATCCATCTGCCTCTGCCTCCTGAGTGCTGGGAGTAAAGGTGTAAGCTACCATACCTGGCTCCAGTGTTAACTACTAAACCCAAGCCCTTCTACATGCTAGACCAACACTCTACTACTGGACTGTATCTCTAGTCCATAGCCCATTTCCCCCTAAGGAATGGACGTGCTTTATAAATGTCTCATCCTTCCTGTGAGCCCTTTCCCCTAAAGCTGTGCAAAAACTAGTCTGAGCAATGCACTATGAGAGAATTGTTCAGTGATCACGGAAGAGTCCAACTTATGCTGTTCAGGTCAGCTTTGAGGATGCTGGTAGACACCAGCTTTGGCCTTGAACCATGAAAAAGGCACAAAGAAGAAAAGTACAGGGATGAAGGAAAAAGAATGATAAATTCATGGATTATAGCAGGGAAGAGAGTGCGGATGGAAGCCTTCCTGGGTGCTTGAGTTTGTATGCAGGCATTCTCTCACGTGGAACTATTAAACACCACCTCTGTGGGTGTCTTTAAATTCTGGACAGGGTCTTGCTATGCAGTGCAGGCTCATCTTTAACTCTTGACCCCCAGCCTCAGCCTCCCTAGTAATGTGCAAAACCAAAACCTATCTGGTTTTGTTTTGTTTCATTTTAATGAGAACACTGAAGATCAAAAGAAGTAAATTGCCTAGCCTAAGGTCAGACGAAGTTAGTCAGCTGCAAAAGTGAGCTTTAGACTGTGGGTTTTTATTATGCCAAACCCAGAAAGCTTTCGCAGATCGTCTTGATGGGGAAGCTGATAAGGAAGTAAGGGATCGTGCATTAAAAGAAAGAACAGAAGGTATTTTTTTGCCGGGGGGGGGGGGGTTCTGAGACAGGATTTCTCTGTGTAACCCTGGCTGTCCTGGACTTGCTCTGTAGACCAGGCTGGCCTTGAACTCACAGATATCCACCTGCCTCTGCCTCCCGAGTGCTGGGATTAAAGGGTGCACCATCACGCCCGACCCCGCCCCCCCATAAGAAATTTCTAATAGAGAGGAAATGAGGAGAACTCACCTGGCTCTGTATTATAAACTAAAACCGATTATGGTGGCCTTTGGAAGTATCTGTTTTGCGGCAGAGGCTCTAGATGACGTAGCTCTCAATGCTTGTCAGATACCCACAATCACACACGTGTGTTTGCGTGTTTCGTAAGGCTCAGGGACGCTGCTGACCGCGTCCCCTACAAACAGTTGGACCTTGGAACTCCGCCCCCTTAGTCCCTCCCTTGCCGCCAGGCCCCGCCCTCCTGCCTAAGGTAGCCCAACTCCCTGTAAGTCCCAGCACCGCCGGGGTGCGGGAGGCGGACGGCTGGCGGGTGGTGCCTAAGTTTTCTCCCGCCCGCTGCGCTCTCATCCCGGCGGGTGCCCGTGCCATGCCGGAGCACTGGGGGCGCGCTACAGCATGAAGGGTGGCGATCAGGCTTACACCCGAGGTCCCTCTTTGGGCTGGCTCTTTGCTAAGTGCTGCTGTTGCTTCCCTTGTAGAGGTGAGTGGCATTTTAACCAGACTGGCGGGACTGAGGAGGGAATGGTTGAGGGCTCTGGGGAGGGGCTGTGCTGTGGACCGCTTTGGGTTCAGTTTCCCAGGCGCGCGCGCGCTCTGGGGGATGCCGAGTTTGAAGTTTGGGGATGTGGTTACTTCCCGGCGACTTTGGGCGAGGGGGATGTGGGTGTGGAGTGAGAAGAAGGACTTGGTGGAGGGGTCACAGTTCAGTGCCCGTTTACATATGGATCTTAGCTTCGAGATTAACTGACTCCTGGAGGAATGCCTTTGACACTTTTTCCCAAATGACAGTTCTTAAAGGACTGGAGATCACTTTTCTTTGCTTGAGCGTTTACAGACCAACGTGAATCTACGGCTCTGGGCCCGATGTTGGCTCATTAATTAACCAAGAACTCTTTTTGGACCCAATTAGGACTGTATTTAATTATTCTGCTAATTTTAATGTCATTGAAGAGACTGGCTGGAAGCAACCAGTTTCCCCAAAACAGCTTGCAAAACAGGCTGAGAAGGATCTCAGAGGGAGGGTTGTAGGTTGTGTAGCTTCTCCAAAAAAAGAAAGAAAGAAAGAAAAAAGAGAAAAAGAAAAAAAGTGAGACCCTAAGCTGTTCATACCACTTTACCATTTCAGTTAGTAAAGCAAGAAAAAACAATGTTTATATGATTGGAGACCAAAGACCGTGCTTCTTAAATGAGGCTTTATTTTTCCCCTAAAAAAATACATATTTTTTCACCTACTGGGCGTCCAGCCCTATTTACAGAAGGCCTCAGTGTAAAACCCATAATCTAAGCAGAATCTATACCACCTTCACATGAGTTACCCAAGTGACCCTTCCTCTCAAGCTGGACAAATTCCCAGCCCCAAACAGATGTGTGGCTACATAGACTAATGAAATCTCAAGGACCGTCTTTCTCATGTCATTAAGGTTCATAATTCCAGCAACAGATTCTCCCGGTGTCTTCATTAATTTGAACAGCCTAAAACGGAGCTGTCTCCTGCGTTCATGGGGAGGAGGGGTCTGAGAGGGCAGGGACCGGTCAGAGACTGGAAACCGAGGCTGGGAACCGAAAGGAGGGAGTGCTACCGAGGAGAGGAAGCCGGAAGCAGCCAGAGGGATCTGAGCGGATAGGTTTGCTCTCAAGTCTCTGCTGCCTGCCTTAGGGTGAAGGGTTTCCAGGCAAGATTTCTTTGGAGTCCGTTTCCTGTCAAAGAAGAGTGTGGGATTTGCGGCAGTGGTCATGTCCCTTGCAGCTGGCCTTCTTGGATCCACACGGGGCAGTACTGTGTTGTGAATTGCCCCGGCTCTCCATTGCTGTGCAGAGCAGTTGTGGGACCTGGCGCCAGCCTGGGAATTCAGAATTTGGTGGCTGCAGGCTCTGTGGCTGGGGGTGGGGGTGGGGGGGCGTGGGAAAGGGGATGTTGCCGGAGTTAGCTGGCCCTGCTGCAGACCGGGGACTGAAGTTGGCGAGAGGCAATGAAAAGCAGCTAAGAGAGCTGCCTTCCCACTCCTGCAGGCTTCCGCCCCTTACTCTTTCCTAGATTTGAAAGGTGTGAGGATGAAAACTGAGCTCTGACCTGTTGTGGAGGCTGGGCAAAGTGAGATAGCGTCTGAGGTGTTTACACACCCCTGCACTCCCTCAGAAAAGAGAGCTGGGAGTCTCTACTCAGCCCCAGGGCATCAGTTCAGACAGAGAAGATAAGGTCTGCATTGGAGCTGTCTGCGTCGCATTGCCTGGAGCCCAGAAGTTTTGTGGGAAGATGCCCCACTGCAGAAGGAAGGGACACAGGGAGAGGTTCCACAGGAGGGTGTTCACCGGCAGGAATTGTCTGCCTGCCTGCTGGATGGAACCCGTTTCTCAAGTCTTACAGACTCACTAACAAGGAAAGACAGACTCCCTACTTCCTTTTTAAGTAAGGGTACCTCATCATTTTGTTTCTTTGCCTGCTGCTAAGAGAATTTGTTCTCTCAATGCCTGACTGTGAAACTCATTAGAACCCACAGCTTTGCTTTCTAGGTCAGTGGGCTTTGGCAAACTGGCTACCAGTCATTCAGAATATAAAGGGCTCAAAACCTAAGATGCACAAAGTAAAGGGAATGAAGAAGTGGAAGGTTCTCGAGTTGGTTTTTTGTTTGTTTGTTTTGATTTTAGGTTTATTTTTGTTTGTGATTACTTGAATCTTAGGGAGCCATACTGAATTTCTCTGGGTGAACCTATATGATTTTAGTTGCTGTCACTAGGAAAAAAGTCATGGATTCAGTAAATGCCTGTGGCCTATGAATTTCACGTTTGAGGAAAGTGTGCTTATCTTTTGATTTGGAAAAATGGGGTTCCCGCCCCCTTCTTTGCTTGTTTGTTTGCATTTTGGTTCTGTCGAGTACAGAAATATAAAGATTTGAGTAAAGATGATCTTTCTTCCCTACCTTGAAATCCAGTGTTAAAGGAAAATAATAAAAGGTCCTACCCCTTTTCTTATAAGGAAACAGAGATAAGGTAAGGAGGAAAAGTGGGAGACATTTGCAGCTGCCTTTTTGAAAGTGAAAACAAACAAAAGTGAACTAACGGCCTAAAAAGAAAGAAAAAAATAAATGGACAACATGCATGTGTCCAAAGGGCCGTAAATCATTGGTGTCACACTCCAGGGGAGGGGGACAGACGACTGGGCACTGCTGTGGCTAGCCAAATTGTTCTTTAAGCCTGAAGAAGTGGGTCGGTTTAAGAGAATTCTTTAGTTAGCTTGAAGTTTAAGAAAAAAACAAAACAATTCGTATCCTGCCGACTACAGTGCCTTATCTGGATCAGATGACTGTAACATCTGTGACTAGTAGGTTCCTTGCCGGGCGGTGGTGGTGCACGCCTTTAATCCTAGCACTTGGGAGGCAGAGGCAGGCGGATCTTTGTGAGTTCGAGGCCAGCCTGGTCTACAAAGTGAGTCCAGGACAGCCAAGGATACACAGAGAAACCCTGTCTCGAAAAACCAAAAAAAAAAAAAACAAAAAAAACAAAACAAGAAACTCTCTGGGCCAGCAAGATGGCTCAGTGGGTAAAGGAGCTTGCCACCAAGCCTAGCAACCTGAGTTTGATCCCTGGAACCTACATGGTGGAAGGACAGGACCAATTCTTTTGAGTTGTCCTCTGACCTCCACATGCAAGTTGTGTTATGTACTCACCCACCACCATGATAAATACATACACACACACACACACACACACACACACACACACACACACACACACATATAGCTAAAAGAAAACTGTTTAAAGCTGGGTGGTGGTGGCACACAATCCCAGCACTTGTGAGGCAGAGGCAGGCGGATCTCTGAGTTCAAGGCCAGCCTGATCTACAGAGCGAGTTCCATGACAACTAGGGTTACACAGAGTAACCAAAACTAAAAATGAAAATAAATAAAACAAGCAAACAAAAACTGTTCAAACTTCTTTCAGAGTGACAAAAAGGATTCCAAACCACCTGAAGGCTATGTGCCCCACATAATTCTGTGACTTAGATCATGGATCCCAGATCCTTCTAGAAGGAAGCCAATTTTAGTACCCTCAATTTTCTAGTCAACTTGTAATTAACTTTGAATATACGGACAAAAACCCCTTCTTGGCAAGCCTCTTCTCACCACCACCCATCCTTCTCACTGTGCGCAGGATTTTGTTTACACTGTTTATTGCTGTGTCCATGTCTTTGTATTTGAAGCCTAGCCCGTAATGTCTTTCCATTGAGACAGTTCACCAGGCTGAGCATCTCCGAGGGGGGTGGGGTGGTGGTGACTTGGTCCAGATGAATCACTTCACTGGTGGCGTGCTGGGATCACCCACCCATGGTCCTTTCAGAACAGGGGCAGTTAGTTGGTCTCTGCTTGGCTTTAACACCAGAGGGTATAGACCAGTTTCTGAAGAGTCGTAGATATCCAAGGTCATCCCCATCTATATTTGTCTTAACTTCTATCTTTTCCCAGACTCCCTAACCAGGAACCTTATGACTTGATGTGCTACAGCTCATTTTATAATCTGCATTTAATGTGTGAAAACCATGAACACCAAGTTCCTTCAGAAAGGTGTTGATAACCTGGAAGAGGTACTTGATGACATTTTAACTCACTACACAAGGGACAGAATTCTTGTGACCACAATGCATTGTTTCCTCATCTTCAAAAAGTTACCTCAACCCTGAAAACTCAATTTACCATTTGCCGTTTATTTTTTCTACAATATACCTCTTGGGTCCCCTCTGCCCTTGTGGATATACCCTAATCTGGGAAGAGGTACCACATACACATACTGTCCCCAACTCAATTCCTATGCTGTTCTTCTCATAACTGATTTCCATGTCTCTCTTAACTAGTGAGAAGGAATGGGATATCAGCTATTACCCACATAACAGTAGTAGCAGCCAGGTTGTAAATCCTACTTTGGGATAGAAAGTTTAAAATGCAGTCCCTGTGTCTGTTATTTATTGATTGATTGGTTGGTTGGTTTATTGATTGATTGTTTTAATTAGTTAGTTTCCAAGTAATTTAGAAGTAGACAAGCAGGTGAATGCTGGGGGTTGCTCCAAGCCCATCCGATGATGCTGTGGGCACATTGACCCCAGAGCTCTTGATGTTCTACTTCATGATGTTAATTTTGAGAACCTTACTGTAGTTCTCTTTTGCCCTGAAACTTTGCATGATCTCTCTTTTTTTCAGATGATTCATTTTTATCATCCAAGCTCTACAGAGATATAAACTATGTCACAGGGACATTAAGGGCACACAGGAAATAAACTATAGTTCCAGAATTCGTCCTGACCACCTGACTTGTACATCTGAACGTTTAGCCATTTTTTGAAAAATTTAGTAAACCATTAACTCCAGTTTATGTTGTTCATATACTTCTGGGTATGGGGCCATCTACTGGAGCACAGTGGACTTACTAAGAGCAGGAGAGAGGGGGAGGGAGGGAAGGAAGGAAGGAAGGAAGGAAGGAAGGAAGGAAGGAAGGAAGGAAGGGAGGGAGGGAAGGAGGGAGGAAGGGAGAGAGAAAGAGAGAGAGAGAGAGAGAGAGAGAGAGAGAGAGAGAGAGAGAGATAGTTTTCTTAAAGAAAACTGACTCTTCCCCTGCAGGGACCATTAGCTGTTGGTAGTTCATTAGGTAGGGGCGGGGACTCATGAGTCCCTTCCTGCTCCATGCTAGAATGTTAACTGGTCTGATATTGTGCAGGCAATCACAGTTATGAGTTCATGGGTGCAGTGGTCCTATTATATCCAGTTTGCTGCCGTCCTCCCTAACCTCTGATGCTTAGAATCTTTCCGCCCCTTCTTCCATGATAGTCTCCGAACCTTAGGAACGGGGTGTGACATAGCCAGCCTGCCTACTTGTGGCTTGAGCCCCTCATAACTGCCTATTCTCTGCACTTTCAAGTTCTTGAACCAGCTGCCATTCACTGCACAAACGTTTCTGATGTGTGAGAGCTGCACTCACCTACAGGTAGAGAGATACAGATTCAGAGGGCAGTTTATGTCTGTAATAGTTTCGCCCCTAGGACCAACGAGACTCAGAAACACGGGTTCCTAGCCAGATTTGTGGAATCAGCCATGTGTTTCCGCCTGTGGGACAGCCCTTAGATCCAAGCGGTTGGTTGCCCTCATAACATTTGGGCCACGATTGCACCCAGGCGTATCTTACCATCAGTCATTATTGCAATTCACAAGGTTCTCAGATGGGTAAGAGCAGGAATGACTTTTTCCTCCCAAAGCCTGCATAGTAATTTTCAGTACAATGAAATCCATCTAACAGGGGAAAGCTTCCTGGTCAGTAACAACTTTGTTTCTCCACGTCCTATGTCCAACGTATCTTCATTAATAGGGTCATTCTGGTTTGCCCCATCTCTTAAAACACTGCTCCTCTTCATTGGCCCCAGGCTTTGTGCTCTCCTTCAGATAAAGCCCCAGACCCAGTCCAGCCATTCCCAAAGAGTCCTGGAGAGGCAAGGGGTGGAAACCTGGCAGGAGGAGGGAAGGGGTGGGAGCTGGACGCCTCAAACTAAAATGCTAAAGGTGAAGTTAGAACCAGAAGGAAGCCCAATTCCTGACACTTTCCTAGGGGAGGAGAAGGACCAGCCCAGCCATGAGTAGCAGAAGTAGAATGCCTTCCCAGGAAATCTTCCTCTACTCCCATCTCCTGGGCATGTGGCATCTCTTCACTGAGATGCCACTGAGAGGTGCAGACGACTCCCCAGTGGAAGCTCGGATGTTGACCGTGGAATGATATATTGTTCTTGGGGGTGATGGGACCATCTCTGCCTGGTTTGCTTTACAGACTCCTCTATCCAAAGGCATGGAAGCCTGTGCCAGCGTGGCTCTCCATCGCTCCTAGTACACATTCGTGTGACTTTTGTTGTTGTTTGTTTTGACCTCTGGTTTGGTTTCATTAAAAGAAAACCCTTTTTCTGGCCTAGTTATTTATTTATGAGAGACTTATGTTGCCCAGGTTGGCCTCAAAATCCTAGGCTCAGACTGTCTTCCCGCCTCATCCTCCTACCTCTGCCCTTACAAGAAGCCCAAACCACAAGCATGCATCCTTAATGTGTATCCTTTCAGGTGGAAACCCCATGAAATGCATTCCTCTCATTCCATCTTTGACTGAATCTGGTTTTTATGTAATAGTCAATGTTTTAATTCACTTGACAAATGTTTATCTGACTGCATATTAGATACCTGGGAGAGGATGGGAGTCACAATGCTGCTTACTATAGTGGAGTTCTGTGAGGATCAGCTAAGATGATGCTGCCTGTAAAGGGCTTAGCACAGCAGCAGGCATGGGACACACTTTTAAAGTGCCACTATTAATGACATAGACAGAGACAGACTCTGGGCTCTGGGTCACAAAGGCGTAAATCTGCATTCCTAAACTAGTTAATGGACTTGGCTCAAACCTTCACCACTGTGCTTCAGTGCTGTGGAGTTGTCAAAGTAGGGAACAAAAATTTGTCACCGTTTTAAAAAATAAATAAATCAATTTTTAAAACCCACGAATACTGCTAGTGTCATAGTCATTCTGTTCCATAAAAGAATCAGCCGAAGACCAAGAACCTAAGTGACCCAAAGTTGTCCTTCCTTTGTGCGGGGACACAGGTATTATCTTGTCTTTGCTGGGGTTGGAAGCCAGAGCCTCACATACGATAGATAGGCAGGCATTCTACCCCAGCGCTACATCATTTTTGAAGTTTAGATCCTGAGAACCTGTATTCTCTAAAAACAAAAAAGCCATTTTTTTTCCTGCTCCCTGACTTCAGCTAGCAACCTAATAGACTTATCTGCCCATGGGTCAGCTAGTGTGTTTGCACATCCTTTTTCAGGCTGTTTCTGCCTAGACTGAAAAAAAAGAAAACCTTCCACTCCCTCATCCCCTCAGGCTATTAATGCAGCCCCTAAGATTCTAGGTGCTCAGCTGAAGTTTGGACAGGGTCGCCAGTATCATTCACAGGTAAGGGACTAGGGGCTTCGGCTCCCTGCCTGGTCTTTTTCAGTGACTAATGGAACTAATCTTTCCACGTTTTGGAAAGAGTACAACTTTCAGTGTGCTACTTCCTGGAAGGAGGGGAGCCCGGGTTACACCCTGAAGTGGCTGAGAGGCTGCCAATGGCTTTGCCTGTCAAAGAGCAAAGAGTAACAGTTTCTGAGCTGGTTCTTCCACATTCTTCCTGCCCCTCTGGTGACCACGGTGAGGAAACTCAAGTTGGAAGGAAGGAAAGCCCCTTCTATTGCTGGGTTAAAGCAGGAGCTATTTTGTTTGCAGCTATCTGCTCTTCCCTGGGGTTCAATGGCTGTTAGCTTGTCTTTCCCCTTTCAGAGCAGCAGGTGCCCCACCAGATCTCAGGACGTTCTTAGATTCCCCACTTCCTGCATTAGAGTCTGCATCTTGTTACGGATAAAGAGGTATTATCTTCTTCATCCATCGGGGAACCAACCTTCACTGTTAAAAAGTCTACATTGGCCAGTTTGCACAACCCTGTCTCACACCGGTGCTGTGGCTCCTTCTCTCCCCAGGAGCAGAAATGACCAAATGTAGTCAGTCAGGACAGTGGTGGGCATGCTAGAATCTCAGCCCCCAGACTCTAACAGCTTGTGATTTTTACAAGCTCCCCGAGGAGGAGTCGTAGAGACACAAGGGTGAGACACAAAGGCTTAGTACCACTGACCTGGTGGGAGACCATGTTTCCTCTCTGGCTTTTTGTTCTCTTTTTGGTTTGTTCTTTTCCCTCTCTCTTGTCTTTCCATCCTCTATCTCTTCCCTCTCCCTTCCCCCAGCTCCAGAAAGACAAAGCATTCTGTATGAGAAGGCCACCCTCTCCCCTGGGGAGTTTTTGTTTTGGGAAATCTTAGAGGCCTCCTTGGCACTCACTGTCCCTGAACTGGGGGCTGGGTGGGAGAGGGAGTAAGAACTCTGGAGCCCTCTGTGCTCCGGGAGCTTCAGGAGCTCATGGGGTGAGAGTCCAGTAAGGGAGGTGTAGGTGTCTTCTCACTCAGTAGAGGTGTATTGCTTCCATTTATTTTCCTTACTGTGGTCACAGCAACAAAACCAAACATTAGACGAACAAAAACTTCTCAGCAACATGATTCACCTCTATGCAAATTGGCTCATACTTTACATACCGCTTTAGAACTTGCTTTTACTTCACCTTGTAAACATCTTCCATGCAGACATTAGGGTTTTTTGTTTGTTTGCTTTTGTTTTTGAGACACAGTTTCACTGTTTAACTGTCCTGGAACTGCCTCTGTAAACCAGTCTGGCCTCCAACTCAGAGATCTGCCTGCCTCTGCTTCTTGAGGATTAAAGGCCTGTGCTGGCACTGCTGCTGCTGCCACTACCTGGCAGGATTTTTTTTTTCCCAGTGATGGTAATGGAACCCAGAGCCTTTCACATGCTGGGCAATGGTAAGCTATGTCCTCAGCCCTCCAGGATATTTTGGTGGTCAAGGTGAAAAGAGTTGAGATTGCACACTGTTGGTGTGAGTTTTGTGTAGCATTTAAATGTTATGGGAAGGTATGAGGGAAGGCCCTGGGTAGGACTCAGGTGTTCCTGAGATCAAATTATGTGGACACTAATGCTTGGCCTGGAGTTTGTCTTCCTTCCTAACCTTCCATTTCTGCAGAGATATGATTCTCCCCACATAGACCTGTCCCCTCAGGAGATCTGTAAACTCCAGAGGCTGGGGCTGCAGGGCTGACCCTCCCTCCTCTCCTCAGTCATGTGATGAATCTCAAAAAGCAGGTTCAAGAGTTTTGTGTTTCTATTCTTTGAGACATTCCTTGAAATATAGGCCATTAAATCCATGCGAATGAGAAGGAATCATTGATTTATTTTCTGTTTGGAAAAAAATAGGTAAATGGGAAAATTTTTAAATATAGGTTAAATGAAGATAAAATTCCATCACCTAAAGATAACAACTTCTAGGACAGTGGTTCTCAACCTCCCTGACACTTGCAACCCTTAAGTATAGTTCCTCATGTTATGGTGACCCCTAACCATACAATTATTTTCATTGCTACTTCATAACTGCAGTGTTGAAGAACAGTGTCTCAGTTCCCAAGACCACCCAAAATATGTGCTTTCCCATGGTCACAACCCCACACGTTGAGAACTGCTGTGTGTGTGCGCACGCAGATTATAAAATACTCTAGACTTTGAAAACAGATTACTAAACCATTGGTATCTTGAGATTGTACCATAGTGGTCCCTCATAGAAGGAACCAAACACAACATACCAGAGCTTCCTATTTCTTTGAATAGTGTTAGGTCTCAAACCTGGGACCAATAGCAAACTGAGGTACCTATCTAGCATATCAAAGTGGACCTGGCCACCGCATTCTCCCAGCATCCCTCAGTCCCTACCTGTTACAGGGTATGGCTGGCATATCCTGCCCCCTATCCTGACTCCCCAGTCCAGCTGCCCTTCCTGTTCACTCTGGACTCTCCCAGATGTCTCTGCCTCTGGCTCTGTTCTCCCTCATATCTACAACAAACCTCCACCACACCTAGGAACAATCATGTCCTCCTTTTATTCCTTTTTGTTTTCTTTCATCTGGTGCTTTGGTATGTTAAATACGCACCTCTGTTAGCTATTTGTCCTGGGTTTGAGACCTAACAAATACCACTAGGTGCTTTTTAAAATTGTGTACCAATATGAATTGTTTGTATTTAACCAACTTCCTTATTTCAAGTGATTTTTCACTTTACTCTGAACAGTATTATAATAACATGTGCCCATACCTGTGTTTTAAGGACAGATTTCTAGAGAGGGGGTTCTTCATTTGGGGGATATCCCAACTTGGAGGCTCATTTGTTGCCAGTAGCTTCGTACACTCTGAAAGGAACAACCAACATTCTGGGTTTTGTTTAGGATTGTGAAGAAAGTCCTCTGGAACTTGGAATTTCATGGCTCCCCAACTGTTTACTTTTGTTTACATTTTCTGAATTAGCTTAATTCTTTTATATGAGAAAAATGCCCCGGCTCAGAGTACAACAAACTCATACCTTTGATTCTTGGGCTATGTACTAATATACAGAGTATAAAAATAGAACTGTATTTTGCCGTTCTGTATTGCAAGGTAATAGATTGCAGTAGCAGAGAGGTTGGATGTGGAAATCACAGTGATTGTGAACACCTGATCAACTACTTTTCTATGAGACCTTGTACAGCTTACATAAATCCATTCTTTTTCTGGAAAACAGAAATGACCGTGGGATCTATTCAAGGAGCTTTTTGCAAAGCCTAAATGAATTGACATATAAAAGCCATCCAGGCTGGCTTGTTGGAAGTGCTAACTAGAGAGGTGTCTACTTGTTATAGAACATCCAGAAGTCCCTGTAGACTCTGGCAGGTGTCATGTACAAGTGACTTCAGCAGTTCCTTAATCATGAGGGAAGTTAAGGCATATACTTTTTGTGTCACTCCAAAATTTTGGGAATGCAGATATTAGTCTAGTGTCCATGGAAGATTCTAGTTGCGTCCATCCTCCCAGATATTTCGCCGCCCAGCTTAGGGACTGATCCACAGGTGTGAAACAGTTACAACAAGCAAACAGAAAAAGGAAATTAGCCACCAAGGACAAGAGGGCTGACATTCCAAGTTCCTATCGGATTGCTAATTAATGTAATTAAGCAGACCCAAACGGGGTCATCCGGGAGACTTCCCAAGGGATGGAAGACAGGTAAGGGTGTTTAAAGGGCTGAGATGTCATGTGAATAAAGGAGCAGAAACATTCAGGTGATCACAGAGAAAGCAGGTTATAGCGGCCTTGTTGATCTATCTGGTCTCTCTATTAGCTGGTACCTGGTGTTCTGAAGGCTTGAAATGAAGCCAGTTCAGACTGAGATGTCCCTCTGCTTCACACACCGGGTTGCAAAGGCACAGCATCAATTTTTTTTAATTACTTACTTGTTAGAATGGAGATAGCATTTTGCAGGGTATTTACAGTGCTGAGTGTTGTACATTGCACTTTCACCTCTTTCTATTTTTTTGATAGAAATTGTGGAGATGACATTAAACATCATACTGGCTATAGCAGATTACTAGGCCTTTGAAGGAGGGGTAGTGAAAAGCAGAATGCTCCTGCTCCTCTTGTTTGGGGAGATAGAGAGGGTAGATGGGCTGGATGTGGCTGACGGAGAGCCTAACTCTTTGGAAAAAAATCTAGTACAACAGGGACCCAGTGAACTAGAATTTCCTTCCAGGTTCCTGGAACTATGCCTTAACCAAAAATCTTTCCTGTGGTAGCCACTTACATCTGGTATTCACGGATGTCTTCAGGGATTCTGGGGACCCTCTACCACTCAGGGAACCCAACTCCATCTAAAACCACAACTTGGTTCTCAACAACCAAGAGCAGAGAGCTAGGTCCAGCTGGTCCTATTCCGTCAGAGTCTGCCCAAGTGGCCTGGAGTATCCAAGCAAGGCATCCAGAAGACTTTTTAAGACTTCCAAGGGGCTTCCTATGGCCTCTCCAGGATGGATGGAAGGAACAATCAGCACTAATCTGAAACCAGGTGTGGATACCCAGTGTGGTCCAGTCAAACTGAGAGCTATGAAATCCTCACAGAGGCCTCACAAGGCCTGGGGCTCCCAGAGTGTGTCTGACTCCTAGTCATGGGTAATTCCTCCAAGGACTTGGAGATAAACAGAAACCAAAGCAAAACTAAGTTCTGTCCTCATCTGTTTACAATATAGATGGAGACATGGATTCAGTTCTCCTATGTGTGTGTCTTTTACACACGTACACTTTCTGGGTGCTCTCAAATAAAAATAAAATTAAACGGGACACTGAGAATGTCCCTGGACCCGGGGGTGGAGGTAGATTTTACTTGGGAAACCGGGACCCTGTCTGAGAGAGTGACGTGAATATTGAAAATTTTCTTGCTACCTTTCATTGGGTCCCTTTGCACTCTGGGTCATATTTAAAGAGCCCTTCCAAAAGGGCTTGTTAAGTATTGTAGGAGAACACAAAGAAAATACAAAGAGCATAGGGCCAGGTGGCTGGGTGGAGTTTGAATTTTGGCACCTTGCTTGAAGCTGGTTTGTTTCAGTAGCTCAGATAGGCTGGGCACAGAGTCACTCTTCAGTGCCAACATTGGGAAGATCTGAACCCAGGAGGTCAAGGCCAGCACACAGAGAGAGTCTCATCTCAGAAAAGGGAGAGAAGAGTTCACGTGGAATTCTTTGCTCTGCAACCCCTCCCCTCCACCCCCAAGGATCTATACTCTCATGACAGCAGCGCCTTTACTTCCTCCTTGGTGACCTCAGTCCCTACGGAGCTGTTAACCTGTGACCTGAACCTCACCACTGGGACTTAAATGAAAAGCAGCCGATCCCATTCACTGCCTCCCATCCTGTCCCATTCCACTCATCCCGAGCTCCTGTCCTGAGGTCTCACCATCCACGGGTGCTGCCTCTCAAAGTGTCACCCCCACATATGTCATGCCCACATCACAGATGTGTCTAAGGACCCCTCTTTGAGAGGACCCCTCTTTGAGTAAGTTGTAGATCTGATTGTGGGCCATTGTTCTAAGTCAGTTCTGAGCTCTTGCCCAGTTCCTATTCCAAAAAGGGCTTTAGAAGCCAGAGACAGGGTTGGAGAGGCAGCTCAGATGTTAAGAACACTGGTTGTTCTTTCAGAAGACTTGGGTTTGATTCTGAGCACCCATGTGGAAACTCACAACAGCCCGTAACTCCAGTTCTTGGATGTGTGATGCCCTCTTCTGGCCTCCATGGGCACTGCATGCATTCAGTACACAGGCAGCGTGCTGGCGAACACCCATACACATAATAACGATAAAGATGAAAAGTAAACAATAAAAAGGGGGCCCACAGATAACCTTGCTTGTTCACTTGGATTCTGCTGCATACAG
The DNA here is from genome assembly GCA_907164525.1 of Lophiomys imhausi. Classification (NCBI taxonomy): domain Eukaryota; kingdom Metazoa; phylum Chordata; class Mammalia; order Rodentia; family Muridae; genus Lophiomys; species Lophiomys imhausi. Next base: position 1,348,498 of record CAJQZJ010000531.1, on the reverse strand, counting down.
AAACCCCAGCAGCCCTTGTAAAGTTTGTTTCAGCCTTTCTAAATTTTAATCTTCCATTTCTTTGTGATTTGACTTAGAAATTCTGTCCCTTCCTCCATTTAACTTTCAACCTAACTAACAAACAGTGATTCCATTTGAGAGTGTCAGCAGCCAGTCCTGCTACAGTGACTAACTACATCTCTCCTCACACAGCTAGTGATCCGGCTCAGTCCCAGGGAGGTGGTCAGGTCTAAATTTAACTCTGACCCTTCTGCCAGCTAGGCAAGCCAGAGCTATGAGAGCAAAACCAGATCTGTTCCCAGGGTGTGTGTATGTGTGGGAGGTAGAAGGGAAGGTGGGTGAGCCTTCCCAAAAGCCTAATCATCCCTGGGAGAAGATGAGGAGGAGATCAGGGTGTGGAAGACCACGGGTATCCCAAGAGACTATTGGCCTTTATCCTAGCCTAGTTGGCTGGGTCCCTTAGAGAAAGTCCCTCACACTCTCCACCCTTCCAGATTCCTCCTATTGTAAAGTGTCGGGGACATAACTTAGTGGATTTGTAATCGTCATGGCTACTTGCCAAACATTATGCCACAATTATGTGTTCACCTCTGTCTCCTAATCCAAAGACAACCAGTCCCAGGTTAAGGAGATACAGCCTGCTCATTGTGGTATGCCAGTAGGCTGCTGGCTTGCTTGTTTATTCATTTGACGGCGTCTTCTGTGTCAGTGGGTACATGTGGCAGAGACAGGGCAGGACCAGTCTGAAGTCCTGTTTGCAGAATGGCTTTGCCAAGTCAGACCCTGAAAATGTGTAACCACAAAGCACTAAAGCCAGTTTAGTTTGTGAATTTGACTCAGTGTGATTTAGCCGCACTTCGAGTTTGTAAGCATGGTCACGTTTTGCACTCCATGCCTTGAAATGCATATGCCCGGTGCTTCTAGAGTGGGGTCAGATTATGTCTCAAATGGTGCCATCTCTGTTCCCATCTGATCTCTGACAGATGCTTAGGAAGCAGTCCTAAGACAAATAGGAGAAGCTGTGTTGCATTCTTGTGTCTTTGCAAAGTACCCTCACTGGAAGTTAAGAGGAAAAAAAGACCAAAAAGCTTTTGTGGGGAAGTGCCTGGTTAGTCTCACAAGTAGGCTTGACTGAGAAGGGAATGTAGGTCAGCCAGCGCTCTGGAGCTCATCTGTCTTTTTTTTTTTTAAGTAAAAGAACTAATCATGGGCAATTCTTTTAGTTCAAGTCTCTAAGATCCAAGAGGATCAAAGTGAGTTTCTTCCCTGACACCAGGGCTCTCTAAGTGTGTCAACTGTGTCTGGTTACCTGGCTTCCATATTCCAGTTTCTTCAGTGGTCTGCTTTACACAGGATAAGCTGTTGTGGGGATTCAGGTGAAAACACGTGTTCCTGGCTCAGAGCAGGAAGCTGCTCACAGCAAACACTAGCTTGAGGGGAGGACCGTTCTCCCCATCGACAGATGTTTCTTGTCTTTACAAGTCCTTAATTCCAAAAGAGCTCTTAAGTGGGACGGAGGTGGACAAGTGAGTGTTTCTCAAGGCTTTCAAGGAAACAGACATGTGACATGGGCCTTTTATATGGGCCTTTTACCTTCTCTTTGGGCCATAGGAGCCTCTGCACTGTTGATCCGTAGATCTTGGACAGATTCAAGGTGATGGTCTCTCCTAAGAAAGGTCTCCTCTCAAATCCTGGAGGCCAATGTGTGTTGGATTCATTTTTTTAATTTTAAATTTTTCTTCTTTTCACATGGTTGTATGTGTGGTCTATGTGTGCATGTGTTGGAATGTTCACTTGTGTATGGGTGCGTGTATATATGCATGTTCACGTGAAGGCCCAAATTTGATGTTGGGCCTCTTCCTGGATAGCTCTCCACCATAATCTTTAAGAACAGGCTCTATCAGTCTAACCCAGAGCTTGCTAATAATAGGGTCTCACTAGCAGAGCTTGTTCTGAGGATCCTGTCTCTATCTTCTGAGACTGGACTGATAGGTGGGCTGCCATGCCCATGTGGCATTTGTATGGGTTCTGGGGTTCCAGGCTCCTCTGTCTTCATGAAACTGTTTACCTGCTGAGCCCTCTTCCTAGCCCTGTGTTGGATTCTTTTTTTTTTTTTTTTTTGACAAGCCATTACTAAGGGGCTTCATATTTATTCATTGTATGCCATTACTCGACATTCGTGTTCAAAGCAGATCCTCTTAGATGTATTCTTTTAATGACTATAGTTACCGGCTTGGCTCTGGTAAATATCTGACCTGCCATTTACATCTATTTATTTTCTGTTCTGTCAGCAGCAGCCAACTAGAGCTTTTATATTTAATAACCACATTTCTCACTTTTACACAAAAAACAAAGAAACGTGATTCTTTGTATGAATGTACTATTAGTCCTTCTTGCCTTTATTTTCTTTTCTTTCTTTTTTTTTTTTTTTTTTTTGGTAAGATTTTATTATGTAGCACTGACTGGTCTAGAACTCCAGGCCAGTTTCAAACTCCCAGAGATTCACCTGTCTTTGTCTCCTGGGTGCTAAGACTAAAGATATGCACCACCATACCTTACTTACCACTTACATGGTAAGTGGTACCATGTACCACCTACAACTTCATGTTCAGTGGGAAGAAAGAAATCCTGATTCCCTTGGGGCCATCTAATTTGTATCACATCCTTCTCCTTGAATTAATCCTTCTAGGTCCAGAGAATGAAATATCTATGTTATTGCAGGACACACTGCTTGGGTAGAGACTGAACAGGCAGGGTTGTCAAAGCCAAGAAGTCTGGAGAGCTCTTACAAAGAGCAGATATGCCCGGGAGAGAGCCAGGAGATGCCCGCTACGTGAATGTCCACTTGGGTCTGATGGGACACAGTGATAGTTTAAGAACCACTCAAAGGTACCCATCTCTCCTGCATGGTGCTCAAAGGACAGAAGGACAGGCCATCTAGAAGACAGGAACTCTGTTCACTGAGGAGTCGTGAAGTAGGGCCTGGGTCTTGGAGGGTCGGGAGTGGTGCTCTTTATCTAGGAAACCGGGCAATGAACATAGCACAAAGGACACTGAGACCTGAATAAGGATGGAGCTTCCCTGACAGAGACAGCACCGCAGTATCTGCTGCCCTTCGGCTTTTGAGGTTCAGCCTACTCATTTCACAGGTGAGAAGACTGGCACTCTCAGACATGAAACCAGCTGGTGGCTGACTGAATTGACTCTTGGCTTCTCAGTAGTCTCCTCCCTCTTGCATTGCCCCATGGCCAGGCTGAATTCCACCTTTGTGTAAAGTTCCCTTGCTTTTTATTACTGCAGCAGAATCGTATTAGTACAGTTCCCTATTGTCTTCTTTCAGCCCTAGGATGGGGTAGCACTTCCAGAAGCAGGCTTTCGGTAGGGTACTGATTTCATTTGTATCTGTCAATGTGTGCCACTAAAGCTCTAAACATAAGCATTGCCTGGTGTACACACACACACACACACACACACACACACACACACACACACACACA
>CAJQZJ010000531.1:1334144-1344991 GCA_907164525.1 Lophiomys imhausi | reverse complement strand
CACACACACACACACACACACACACACACACACACACACACACACACTTTTATACCCTAAATAGCACAGGCCTAGAAATGTTTGTCTACTCTTGCCAACATCTGACTGTGATTATCTTTAACCACAGCCACACTTGTTTATCTCTTAAAATAGTAGTGAGTCTCTTGAGGAGGAGGCAGCTCCAAGCTGTCATACAGTCTTCCCAGCCTGTTCAAGCTGCCTTCTCCAGGATCACCACGGCTAGGAGTCTGTTTCTTCCCTAGGAAAGTGACCCAGAGGCCAAGCTGTATCCAGCATGTGGGCACGAACCCAGCCTGTGTGTGTGTGTGTGTGTGTGTGTGTGTGTGCTGGGACAGAACCCAGAACTATGTGTGTGCTAGACAAGCACTCTGTGCTGAGTTTACAGGCAGGCAAAAGTCTTTTCTAAAAACATGGACTCTCTCTCCTTCCGCTCCTCACCAGCATGGATTTATTTGTGTGGCTGAGGATGTAGCTCTGTAGGAAAGCAGTAACAGAGAACTTGCCTAGCATGCACCGTGCCCTGAGGTCGATCTCCGGCACTGCAGAAAACCAAAACAGACAAAATTAGCGTTAGTCTGTCGGATCCTTTAAATGAAACATCGCCACATCTTTTTAAATTTTTATGTATCTGTGTACATGATGTGTGTGTGTGTGCACCTTAATATCTATAAGGGCAAATACTCCTGTGCCGTAGCACACATTTGGAGGTCAGAGGGTAACCTCAGCTTACCTGGATCACCACCTTTTTGGAGACAGGGTTTTTACGTTGCTTGCCCCTCCACATAACAGGACAGCTGGCCCATGAGTCTCCCACACTTACTGCAGTTACAGATGTTTGTCCTTGTGCTTGGCTTTACATGGGTTCTAGGGATTTGAACTTGGGTCCCCTACTTGCACAGCCACCAACTTCCCCACCCAGCCGTCTCTCCAGCTCAATTCACCACATTTCAGCTTTGAGCTTGATAAAGATAAAAGAAAGGCAATAAGGTAACTTTACCCTACAGCTCTTATCAGCACCCCTACCGACCCCAACGATGCACCATCAAAGAAAAGTACAAGGCGGACAGATGTATTTGAGCGTCTTTCTCCAAGCCTTTCTCAGTAGGATAATGATGAGTATGTGTGGTTCTGTGTTGTGTGTCTTAGATTTGGATTCCATATTGAGGTCCCTTTTTTGAAATCAGGGTGACATGGGTGCCAGATGAGAAGCCCCAGATAAGAGCCATGAATGAGTAAGAGCCAGGTCTGCCTGTCTGTGTGTCAGGCTTCTTTGTGGCTGGGGCACTCTAGAGTGGAGTGTGGAAGTCACTGGCCCTTTGAGCCCTGGAAGGAGCCATTCTTGATGCCACTGATGAATTATTTCTGTTCCCCAAACCACAAAGGCTGTTTCTTCATAACCTTGTGATAGGAGATTTTAAAGCTGGGATGCTTAATGGTGGGAAATAGGCCTGGGAGATGAAGGTTTCAGATGAACTCATGAAAGCCCTATAAATATATTTTTATGATTCTTAAAATGAATTACTCCATTAAATAAAGAGAGCAAGTGCTGTGCAATTTCCATTCTATTGGGTTAGAAAATTTTCAGACATCTTCCAAATTCCAAGTTTGATCGAGGTATTTTTAAATTCATTTTCTATGAAGAGATAATAGGTACATTAAGATACTTTGATTCCTCCGTGGTTCTTGATCTGAAGGACCCACAAACAAAAGATCTGAGGGATCGTACCCCAAACCGTGCATGTCATAGATTTTGAAGCCCTACAGGCATACCTTGAATATTGGCCCTGACATTTACTGACCCTATGATCCACTGTAAAGAACTTAATGTCATGTCAAGACTGTAAAGAGCTCTTTATGTCGGTCTCAGTGGTAAAATGGGCAATACTAGAGCCTGTGTACATGGGGTATTTTCAGTGGGAGGCAGGAAAGGCACTGGAGTGCTCAGCATGTCTGTGTGTTGTATATTCTCAGCACAGGACAACATATGAGAGTTAGTAGAGAGAGCAGCAATGGCTGCACAACATTGTGAAGATTTTAATGCCACTGAATCGTACATTGTTTTAAGACTTGTTAACATGGTGTTTTTAAGGTGTGTATATCTTACTGCAATTTAAAGCAACAAAACATGACCCCCTAGAATAAATAGATATAAACATTATGAAGAAGCAAGACTTTGAAGGACAGTTTATTAAAGTAGTCTTTTAACATGTAAAGACATGAGAAGGAATTTGACCAGATATAGCAAGTCAGTAGATTCTAAGTATGTGTGGTTCTTTGTTTTATTTTAATTTTTTGTTTCATGTGTGTGTGTGTGTGTGTGTGTGTGTGTGTGTGTGTGTGTGTGTGCGCGCGCACGCGCTGCGGTGTGTATGGAGGTCAGAGAACAATCTCAAGGGTCCATCTCACCTTCCACTGTGTTTGAGACAGGCTCCTTTGTTCAGCACACAGCCTATCTGTTCTGAGCTTCTGGACTGTGGATTCTGTGGACCTAAATGCCAGTCTTCATGGTTGCATGACAAATGCCTTGCACCCTGAGCCTCTCCCGTTCCTGAGTGCTTTTTTTTTTATGTTTCATTAAACTCTTCTGATTTTCTAAAATTCCTGCAATAAAAATTGCTTTTATAACTAAAAAGAAATGATACAATAAAAGCTGAAGTGGGTAAGAGTGTAATGATGTCATAAAACGAGGACAGATTCCCACAGTTTCAGGCAGTCTCAAGACTCTGCCCTTTCTCCAAATTCTGCAGTATCTCACAGGGCTGAGAGATACGCATCACAAGTGCAGCCCATCCCTGCCCTGGTCCTGAACTAACTGTACCCTTAGTCATTTGTGTAGCATTTCCATAGCTACCATACTGGGGAAATTCCAGGAGAGGGCCAGCACTTCCTTTAGTCCCACCTCTCTGGGCTGCATTGACTTAAGGTGCCATGCCATATTTTATTCCTTATTTCTGAGTTTTGGTGCTCTAGGTTATTTCAGGTGCCATGTATTTGTTAGAGCCTGTGTACCCAAGGAGCTTAATTTTTTTCTTAGATTCATTGTGTTTCTTTGTGTGTGCATGTGTCCTTATGTTTGTATATCAGTGAGAGTGTATGTATGCACACATGTACTTGGGGGCCCAAAGAGGCCAGAGGGTGCAGAGCTGGGATCTGGAGTCCCAGCTGGCTGTGAGCCGCCTGATGTGGGTCCTGGGAGTCGAACTAACTGAGAAAGCAGCAAGTGTTCTTAACTGTTGAGTCCTCTCTGCAGTCCCCAGGGGCCTTTAGAAGCCCCTGCTATCCACCCATGATGGAATCTGTTGGAACACTTGAGAACAAAGTGGCAGCTACAGCTGGGTCTGCCTCTAGTCCCACCCCTTCCTTTATGCACAAGAGCAGTATATCCTCAGTCCTAAACACAGATGCACATCCATGTGCATATGCACACACAGGTACACACACACAGTAACATCCTTGCCACTGTTTCCAGCTCTCCCAGGACTTTACTAGAAAAACCTACCTCTGGTTACCCTTCTATATACTGTCTCAATCCGCTGCCAACTCCTCCCAGTTATCCCTATCAGGAATGGCTTAAAGGTTAGACAGTGTACTCAGGCATTTGTTCAGCGTCTGTTACAGAACCTAAATGAAACGAGATGTAAATTCACAGTTGTATAAAACATACAGACAAACGAAATCACATTGGTTGGAGTTTATGCACAAGGCAATTAATGTCCTGTTCTTGTTTAGCGCATTCCTAGGTCCTTAAACTTTGGCCCCAGATGATAGTTAGACTGGAATGTCTTTTGTCTTCAGCGGTGGCCCTGAGGAGCACAAGAACTGCCTAAAAGCCAGAACCCCCAGGTCTCCTCTTCGACTGTCCAACAGTTTGGGTGCACAAGCAGCAAGGTGCAGTCCCTGAACTAGGCGAATAGGCAGTGGGCTGTGCGAATAGGCTCCTTCCTAGCCTGTTTTGCGGTCTCATCTCTTAAAAATCACAAATCTTTTGATGTTCCTACTGTGAAATAATTTTCCTAGCATTTCAAATAAGGTAAATTATATTTCCACACCACATCATACATAAGAAATTCCAGATGAATTCCAGGCAAATGTGATAGATACTATATAAAGGAAGTTAAAACTAATGCCAGGCTAGGAAAAGTGCTTATAACCTATGTAATAGATAAGAGATTAATATCTAAAATACTTGGAATTCTTATAAGTCAATAAGAAAATAAGCTAGCCATCTAGTAGGAAGAAAATAGGCAAAATTTAGGAGTAAGACTTTAAAAGGGGAATAAGCTACTAGAGGTGTACCTTATTGGCAGAAGATTTACATGGCATGTGTGAGGAGGGACAATAAATTTTTTTTGTTGTTTTTGGGTTTTTTTGTTTTGTTTTGTTTTTCGATAGACAAGGTTTCTCTGTGTAGCCTTGGCTGTCCTGGAACTCACTCTATAGACCAGGCTGGCCTCGAACTCAGAGGTCTGCCTGCCTCTCCCTCCTGAGTGCTGGGATTTAAGCCATATACCACCACTGACTGGCTAATAAAATTTTTAATTAAAAATTTATGTGTATATTTGCTTTACCTGCATGTATATCTGTGCACCACATGTGTGCAGTGCCCATGGAGGCAAAAAGAGAGTGTCAGATTCCCTGAATCTAGAGTTAGAGGTGGTTGTAAGCAACCATATGGGTGCTGGGGATCAAGTCTGGATCCTTCAGAAGAACAGCCAGTGTGCTCGTAAACACTGAGCCATCTCTCCAGTCCTGCCTGACAATAAACTTTTGAAAAGATAATATAAATAGGAACCAGAAAAGGGGCAAATAAAAATAAAGGTTATTGTTTTATACATAAGTATGAGTTGAGATCATTGTGCTGAACTTTTTTAGAGAGCCACTTGACAGACTCTATAAAAGCTGAGTTTGCTTCAGCACAGAGGACTTGATGATACAGAGACTGTGTAGACCCTGTCCCCAATGCAGATACAGGAAGCGAGGAGAGATGTCTCTTGGCCCATCAACACCATGTCTTGGGCTGTAATCCTAAAGAAGCTCTCTTTGTCTGTGTTCTTTGGACCAAAGAGGGTCACCTGGGTTTGTGTATTCAGTCATCTATTCGACAGTGACATGCTAAAAGTGAATGGCACCCATACTGCGTCCGCCTCCCATCCTGCCGTCCCTCCAGCTCAGGTTCCACCCTGGGAACTGGGTTCTCTGCTGTGAGCCAGCCTAGATTGGCATGAAGGGCAGGATCTGAAGCGGTCACTCTCCTGGTCAATAATGGCACCCCAGAGTCTGCCTATAATTATATTTTAGTCGTCTGTCTCTGAGACTTGAAGGTAAATGGGCTGGTAAAGATGATCTTACAGAGGTTCTGTAGGGTAGATTAGCAGACTGAAACCCAGCATGATTTGTGCTGACCTAAGATCTAAGATCATGCCACAGCTGGCAGGAAGGCTAGCAGCCGCATCTGGGCTCTTGGTGCCCAAGGCTCTTAGGTCTGGGCTACATGTTCTTTCTAGTAGGAGGTTGGGAGCCTAGGATCTAGCTGCCATGTAAGACCCAGGAAAGGTACCCTGGTAGTACTTGGACCACTCAGAGGCTAAGACTTAACTAGAACGGTCCATAGATGAAGAGGGTCATGTATACCTAGGCTTGAGATTTTGGACACTCAACCCACAATTACACTGTTCTACACACACACACACACACACACACACACACACACACACACACAATGCAGATGGAAGATGAAATGAGTATTGTGAATTGATAAAGCTTGGGTTACAGAAAATGAAACCCCCCCCCCGTAACGACTCTTGTTACTTCTGCAGCGCCCCCACTCCACCCTTCAAGTCCTCCTATTCACTGAAGGATTTTTTTTTTTTTTTTGAGACAGGGTTTCTCTGTGCATCTTTGGCTGTTCTGGACTCACTCTGTAGATTAGGCTGGCCTTGAACTCACAGAGATCCACCTGCCTCTGCCTCCCAAGTGCTGGTATTAAAGGCGTGCACCACCACGCCTGGCCACTGAAGGATTTTTATGTGTTGTGTTCATGAAGTATTTTCTAGCCTAAAGTCAGAAATGGGTGGGAAATGTTAGGAGCCAGAAAAATCCCTTCCTGAGTTTCCAAGCGTGGCAGCAACTCCTATGTTCAAGCTTGTCACACCTATGAGTCTATTCGTGTGTTTGCACTAGCTAGAATCTGCTTCTGTATCTGAGATCAGTTTGGACCAGGGGGTTCTGAATGGAATAAGGAACAGCAAACAGGGGAAGAGAGATCATCCTCCTGTAACTGTGGTCCTATGGAGAAGAAGAGAGAACCCTTCCCAGAGAGCATCACAGAGCGCAACAGTCTTGTGAGGACAAAGGCGAGCTGTCTTGTGGGCCCAAGGCCTGTGGGCATTTCTACATTGCAACACAATAGTAGTAGTCATTGCTGTTGCTATTTATTGTCATACAACAAGCTCTCCCTATTGCTTTAAATATTGCCATCTCAGAGGTAGATGATAAGTCTCATTTTAGAGATGAGGAAACCAGGGTTCACAGAAAAGCCAGATCTCAAGCCACAGAATCAGCTCACCTCCCACCTGGCCTCAGCTTCCATCCATGCGCACGTTGACAGGCCCCTGAACTTCCTTTGGCGTCACTGGATCTGCAGACCTATTTACTGAGCACTTGCTATGACACCATCTTCTCCCAGTGCATGTCAGGCTCTCTTCTGGTCAGTGAATGCACAGACACGAAGCAAACAAAGACACTGACCTCCTAGAGCTTGCATTCTAGTAAGGACATAAGGACAGGCAAATAACGAAAAAGTGACTTTTACATTAGGTATGTGAAAAACTATCATATTAATAGAAAGATTTGAGGGTCAGCAGTGTCGGCAGATCAGGCATCGCCATAAAAAAAAAAAATAGTTTGCTCACGGTTCCCAAGAGGAGGAGCAGGTTGTAGCTGGCCATGGGGAAAAGTTGGTATAGGCGGAGAAAGCTGAAGTCAAAAGGGACAAGGCAGGAAAAGCAGGTTTCGAATTGACCAGTTTGAATAATTTCAGCAAGCACGAGAATATAAGAGGCTGTCACTGTCTATCTGGTACCTATCCTTGGGGTGAGTCAGGTGGGTGAAGAGCTGTCGGGAGAAATCAGGGTGATAAAGGAGAATCTGGACCTGGATTGGCGACTTTGCTGATGGAAGGTACTGACTGTCTGAGGAATTAGCTGGCCCTGACAGCAGACCTCTGCCGGATCAGCGAGGCCCTGGATATCAAAGGGAAGAACGAATATTTGTGAAGTGAAGAGATACAGTTAATGCAGTTGGCTAGACAGCAGTCAGTACTGCAGGGTGAGTGGCAGGGAATGGTGGCCTGGAGGGTGGGGTGTCAGAGGAGGCATCCTGAGGAGAATGTATTTTAGTAACTGCTCAAAGGAAGATGGACTGAGCTGTGTGAGCAGGGGGAGGAGCTCTCTAGGCAGAGGGATTAACAAGATCAGAGGTGGAGGCATGGCTCATTGGTAATATCACCCAACACTAGCAACGTGGCTTCTACCATAGCAGGAAGGAAGAGGCCAGGTGGCAGACACAGCATGAGCTGGCTAGGAGGAATGAGAAAGCTGTATAAGTGAGAGTTCAATATGGGGTGTTTTGCCCAGATAACCTGATTTACATATCCTGGTCATTCCTATTCTTCCATATTTAGTAAGATATTTCTTCCCATCTCCTTTACATTTTGAGGAAGAAAAGATGGTTCTTAGTGGAAAAGTGATTCAAATTCAAGAGAAATGTATCTGACTGTACATGATTATCAATTAAAACAAGTCATATCTCATTGCCTGCGTGAATACTGATCCCTTTTAAGCCACACAGTTGGTTTCTTGGCACACTTAAGATGAATTGCCAGTGTCCTGTCTCAGCTTGCAAAGCTCTAGGTCCAGTCTGCCTCTCTGTCCAGCATCATTTCATGTCCATTTGTGAGTAACTGGGCCAGCCCCAAGGACTTCCTTCAAGGGACTTAAACTTCCCCTTAGCAGGAAGCCCTGTCCCTCTCTTGACATAGCTGGCTCCTTCCTGTCTTTAGTTTAAATATCACCTCTCAGAGAGACCATCACCAGCTTCTCATTCTGAAGAAATCATCCAATCCCTCTCCTACCCATTAATTCTCTAGATACTGTTCTAGATGGGAAGGTTTTCTAGTTTGTTTATTCATTTATTGTTTAACTCCATCTGGACCCCTACCCCAACTAGGATAATGTCGTCAGGGATTTTATTTACTGCACTACTAGAGCCCACATCCGGAGCAGTGCCTGGGAAAGACGTGGTATGTATAATAAACAGTTGTTGAGTGAACTGGTAACAAATGTAACATCTTCACACATAAAGGTAGCTTATTACTAGAGCCAGCATTCAAGTAACGGAAGAGCCGTGCAGTGGGCAAAGTCTAGACAGTGTGGACCCTTAGCTTTTGGAAAAAGGTGCTCCTATGGGAGTGGTCTGGCTGTGTATTGCCTCTGCAGGGTCACCTGTGGTAGGGGCCTGCTGGGCAGAAGCAACAAAGCTGCTGACCTGTGGCCTCAGATACTTGGTGTTTGACGACAGAGTTTAGGAATCTTTTTGGAAAAAATGCATGAATAAGAGTGTCTTCAGCAGACTTTCCACCCTCCATTATACCACAGACCTTACTTCTGCCTGCCCTGTGTCCAGTTCCTCTTGTGTCCCTCACCTATGGATCCCTGAAGATGCCCAAGTTTTGACCTTCAACCTGTGTGAATGAGTTCCCTGGTTCCTAACAGCTCTTTGGATAGGTTGGATGTTTTTCCTGATTAGGAAATGCTCACAAATCTTGAGAACTGGCTCTTAGCTACAGAACAAAGTATCAACTTGTCTCACCTGCCCCAAGGACAGTAGATGGCTGATAGGGCAGTGTCTTGTCCTAAGTGTAATTGGGAAGTGGCCTTCCCAGAGTCTGCTGGTGTCTTCTCAATCCAAGCTCAGCTTTCCTTGTGCTCAAAGCTTATTATTTGCTAGGTAATTGGTTCCTTATCTACACTTAAAGCCAGCTCGCGAGCCTCTCAGGCTCTTGCCAATCTATCCTTTCACACTGCCTCCCCATTTCTCCTGCCTTTAACCTTTAAATTCAAGTGGGAGAATGGAAATGAGCCACTGCCTACCAGTATCTTTGAATGCTCCTTCCACTGGTCAGTTTGTGACTTTTTTCAGTGATTCTGTTCTGCTTAAGACTCAAGAGCAACCCACTGCTCCATACATGAGAATCCTCCCATGTTTATTAATAGCAAGAGTAGTTAGCTGATCCAGCCAGAACTTTATGCATCTCTACAAAAGTTCCAAAATCATATTCTTTTCTTTATCTTTTTTTCTTTTTCTTTTTGTTCGAGACAGGTTTCTCTGTGTATCCCTGGCTGTCCTGGAACTCACTGTAGACCAGGCTGGCCTCAAACTCAGAGATCCACATGCCTCTGCCTCCCAAGTGCTGGAATTAAAGGCTTGTGCCACCATGCCCGGCAATTAACCCAACATCATTTTCAGTGACAGTTTCAAGATCTGCAGAAAAGGAGGTTTACGGTTTGGGTCTAAACTTACAGGCTAGTTTTCAGAAACTTCCACCAAAGACTGAAGACTCCCGTATGAGTAGTATCTCAAAGCAAAACTGGCAAAATTTTAACAAAATCTAGTTGGAGGATTAGGGGGGAGGAGCGAGGGCAGGTGTGAACAAATTACACGATATGCATGTGTGAAAATGTCACAATGAAACCCACTGTTTTGTAAGCTCATTAAAAATTATTAATTCTTTAAAAATCTAGTTCTAGCTTTTAATGTAATTACAACTTTCATTATATGTTTTCACTTTTTGTGACCAGGGAACCGTCTAATGAATGGAGTTGAGTATATTACATGGTAATTATGCTCAAGCACCGTGTACAGCTAATTTGTCATGTAGATGCCCTAGGTTAGGCAAGGCAGCCTCCAGGAATACGCCATTTAAGTTGGGGGTTAGAACACAGTGCCAGTAACAGGCATCCCTTCAACCAGATCCAAGTTAACATCCCTGGAAGGGTTAAACCCACACTTCATGCCTCCAATGCAGTTATGTGTGAGGCTACCTCCATACAATGTACACCCTAAGTCCAAGCATGAGAAAACATCTGCCAAACCCAAAGTGAGAGGCACTCAAAGGCACACAGATCACAATAAGCTTCCCCTGTCTGTAAAGGACGTTAAGGCAGTTGGTGATATCTGAATAGAGAGCATGCAGGAGTGTTCTGTTTTGTTCACTATGTTGCACAGGGCTATGGCTGTGTAAGAAAACAGCTTTGCTTTAAGTAAAAAAAAATTACATTGCACTGTTTGGAGATAAAGGAAAATCTGTATATAATTCATACTAAGGTCAGAAAAGGAGTGGGGGTAGGTGTATAAAGACTCTTTATCTTAGTCTTGCAACTTTTCTCCACTTCTGAAATTATGTCAAAGTAAAAGATTTTGAAGAGCCACTGCTAGTGGGATCATACTTGTGACTCCCAGCCCTTGCCAGGCAGACAGTAGACTTTGCTAGCCATGTTTGGTTTAGCAATGACTCTGAACTCCTGAGTGTGAGGAGCGTGATGAGGCACAGGGGTACTTGTTTGCAAAGAGCCCCGTGCTGAGAAATGCTGGAGGAAGCTACTTTTCCTCAAGCCCAGGGGGTGAGTGAGTCTGAGACAAGGCCCACTAGGGGCAGAGGCAAAAGTAGAGACTGTGGAATCTCGGATCAGGTGAAGCCATGAGAGGCTGAACCCTACTTAGACACACACACACACACACACACACACACACACACACACACACACACA
>CAJQZJ010000531.1:1319995-1334134 GCA_907164525.1 Lophiomys imhausi | reverse complement strand
CACACACACACACACACACACACACACACACACACACACACACACACGGAGAGAGAGAACTGGAAACAGGCAGTTGTTAACTTTCAACCAGTTACATTTCCCTCCAAGTGGGCAGTTTCCTCCTTCTTGTCCCTCTGTTTCCTAGAAGAATTTCCACTTCAACATTTTCGGTTAAGCAACACTTAATGTCACTCTTAAGCTTTCCAGTCACCCTTCATAACCCCTCCCTGACCCTGCGTAGAAGCCTCTGGAGGTTCCTTTCAGCAAGGCCACTACAAAGGGCACATTATCACCTGAATCCAGGCCAGCTTCCCACTGGCTTCTGGGTAGGCTCTCATGTGGTAGCACACCAGCTTAAAATAGCTGGACTGCAACTTAGCTCCTGCTTGGGTCTTTGCAACAGGTTTTGAATTTGACCAGCAGCTCTGATGTCAGGAGTCTCTTCACATTTGTATCCAAGAGTTGAATGGAGTGATAGCCAAGGTCCATGTCAGCCACACTGTGGCCAAGAATGTGTTAATGGTAATTAGCTAAGTGCTGGATTCCCTGGAGTGAGCACTTATACTAGCTTAAAGACTCTGAGAAGTCCCACAGTAAAGAAGCTAGTGACTTAATTTAGGTTGTCTTTAAACGGGCAGATACCTCAGACATCTTAAGGAACACAGGAAGCAGAAGTCTATGTTGATAGCTACATTGCTGAGTCTAAGAGTTGGAACCTCACCGTCAGTGACTTCTTAGAGGTCTTTGGACCTAAAAATACCCACACACGCCAATGATTTATCTTGTTTTGCCCTTCACTATTCATCACTGGCCATGTAAAGACTAAAGAATCTGGGCTTGGGTTGCAAAGATGGATAGTACCTCTCTCCTGAAGGGCGTTCACAGCAAGGTGATTGTGTCAACTAGCGTTCACCCATGCCCAAGGAAAGGCACAGACACGCTGTCAGAGAAGAGAACAATGGCAAGGTTTAAATTGTTCACGAATCCTAGATCAGCTTCAGATAAGCAGACAGCTGAAGGGTAAGATGAAGCAGGAGACTGTCACGCGGTGGGTACATTGGCCTGAGCAATTGGACCAGAGTGGAGGCTTCATATGGAATAGTGATTTTTCAAACTTGAGATGCCCCCCCAAATCCCAGAGTGAGCTACTCCCGTAGCTTCTGAACTACCAGCTCTGGAGCAGAACTTCAGACTTTTCATCTCTGCTCAGTTCCTAGGTGGTACTGATGCAATTTGCCTAAAGACCATAGTTTGGGAATCTCGCTATTACCAGTTCCCTGGGTTGCTCAGGGAGCTGAAAGGATGCCCTCTAGCCGGACCAAGCAGCTGAAATGACAGGCTGACTGACAGGCGGGTCTTGCTGATCAGGTTTGGAAGAGTGGCGGTGTGATTGCCATAGTAGCAGAGTTTTCTGGCCAATGGATACAGACAGGCCTGTCTGGAGGCTGTTACGGAGTTGACCCAAGTGGACAGTGATGAAGGGAATGGGAGGAAGATGCTAGTGAAAAAATCTTTGTGAAGAGCCCGTGATAGGAGGGAGACTGAGTTAGCCTTGACAAGCAGAGCTGATGCAGTCATTCATAGCATGTGATGTAACAGGATTAAACTTGAGTATGCACACACTACCCAAAAAGAAGGGACTGTGTTGCTGTGTGAGTCCACAAGTGCTTTGGAGAGGTCGTTGAACCGATTTCCTGGTTTGTGTGAAGGTTTAGGGTGCACCCCGGGTTCAGGAGCAACCCTATTTTACCAGGGGATCCAGCTCACCTGTCAGGTGTACATCTTGGAGAGGCAAGCACACGGAGAAAGGAACTCCAATGAGACCCACCCCAGCCTTGGAGCTCGGCTGGTAGCATGTGTTAATGGGATGACATAACTCCTCATGCTCTTTAGAAATGAGTACAGTCACAGGCCACCTCATGTCCTGTTTATCTACTACTTCTTGTTGTCCTATCCATAGCCTGCAAGTGTAAATGTAAAGCCATTATCTTGTTATCGAATAAATTTTGTTGTCTATTTTTAAGACGCAGGACATGGTTTTACGGGACACATAAATGGTTGCTACGTAAAATGGCTACCGTGATGAAGCAAAGTAGCATAGCCATCATTTCAGACTTACCCCTTATTTTATGGCAAGGGCAACCCAAATCAACTCATTCACCAGCAATTTTAGTAATGCTAGTCCTCACATTATGCGTTAGACCTCTAGGCTCATTCACCCACATACCTGTCACTTCATTCCCCCTGACCTGCATCTCTTTTCTTACCCCGGTCTCACTTCCCACACCAGGTATCCACTGTTCTGTTCTCTTTCTCTAATGTATGTGCCCCTCCAACTCACATCTTTTTAAAGATTTCGCATTTAACATCATATAATCCTTTTCTGTATCTGGCTTATTTCACTTAGTCTAATGCCCTTCAAGTTCATTCATGTTGTGGCAAACAAGAAAATCTCCTTTTTAAAGACTGAATAATATTACATAAATATATAAATAAAGTGTGTGCATTTTGTACATGTGTCAGAAAGCACTGAGAGTTTTCCTATCTTGATTACTGTGAACAGTACTACCAGGAACATTGGGATACAGATATATTTATAAGGTTGTGATCTCATTTCCTTTGGGATTAGCCCCAGAAGAGAGATTGTTGGATCCATAGGAGACTGCCCCAACAGAGCTGCTTTGCTGGGCTGTATGGTATTTCTTTCTTTCTTTCTTTTTTAGTTTGTTGTTGTTGTGTTTTGTGTTTTGTTCAGTTTTCTTTATTTTGTTTTGTTTTGTTTTTTAGATAAAGTCTTGCTGTTTATCCCCGACTGTCCTGGAATTCATAGTCCCACCACAGCCTCCTGAGAGCTGGGATTATAGGTGTGCAATATGACACCTCCAGCTCTGCTTCTTTTTTTTTTTTTTTTTTTTTTTTTTTTTGGTTTTTCGAGACAGGGTTTCTCTGTGTATCCTTGGCTGTCCTGGACTCACTTTGTAGACCAGGTTGGCCTCGAACTCACAAAGATCCGCCTGCCTCTGCCTCCCAAGTGCTGGGATTAAAGGCGTGCGCCACCACCGCCCGGCCAGCTCTGCTTCTTAAGAGCTTCCTATTGTCTCCTGCACCCTTCACCAGTCTTTGCTATCAAGGACTTTCATAATGCTCATTCTAGGGAATTCAAGATGATATCACATAGAGCCGTGGTTCTCAATCTTCCTTGTTGCTGCGGCCCTTTAATACAGTTCCTCATGTTGTGGTGTGACCCCCCAACCCTAAAATTATTTTTGTTGCTACTTCATAACTGTAATTTTGTACTATTAGGAATCATAATGTATATATGTGATATACAGGGTATTTAATCTGCAAAAGGGTCATGACCCAAACATTGAGAAACAATCTTTGAAACAAGAAAAGCTCTGTGGTTTTGTTTTATGCTAATACGGTAGGTACGTCCTTTCTTAGGTCAGAGTTGCTGAAGCTGCACCATGTTCATTTACTGGTTCATTGGAACAGTTCTTGAGTCTTCGAGACACTCTGGAAGGAATGCTTGTTCCCTCTCCAGAGTGAGTGGCCAGATCCAGGAGAATGAGATGGGTGCCAAGGTTGAAGTGGCATCTAGGATATTTGCCTTTGGGGAACAACAGAATTGTTTTCACTGGCTTCTCCCTGATAAAATGGGCCAAGCTTCTGAAAGCCGCCACTGGTCAGTAGAGACAGAGGGCATCCCAGCCCTCAGCTTAACAAAGGCAATAGATGGTGCCATGATGACAAGGAATTGATATAGCAACATGAACATGCCATGGAGCCATGATGCCAACCAGATGGTTTGCTGGGAAGCCAGCCACACCTTAAATTTTAGGACGTACATATCTGGGTAAGAGGGGGGATTCAGTATTGTTTGAGGACTTTCCTCTCTCCATTTCTGATTCAGAAATGAACTCATCCAAGGAGACCCCTGAGGACAAGTGATTGGGAACTTTATCATTGTACCTTCTGCTTCTGGTGGCATCTTGAAAGGAGCATGGGATGAAGGTTAAGATGATGGATGGACACAGTCAGCAGTAGCTGAGGGAATCTGGTCTGAATTAGGATAGGATTCAGGAGATTCCCATGTAGATGGCCAGAGGTGCTGACTCTTCCTTTCTATGAAGACTGTTGGCAAAGACTTTCCTATGACGAGCTGACATTGCAAAGGGCTGTGGAAGTAGAAGGGTGCTTCTATATATGGGGGGTGCCACTGTATTCAGAGTCAGTTCTGTGGCTCAGATCTTCATTCCTCAGGCCAGAACAGCAGCACAGGGCAAAGGAAGGGGGTCACTAAGTGGAAGTGAACCAAGACAGAGCCTAGGACCAAGGGCTCAGGGTCCAGAGTGGCCCATGATTTTGTACGTCAATGAGAAAAGCCAGACACCAATGTTCAATGTAGAGGGATTTAGATATGCAACATTTACAAAGACTCCAAGTCTCCGTGAAGAGTGATGGTGGGCTGGTAGAGGACTCACTGGAGAAGAGATTCTTGAAGCTGGCACAAGAACTTTAGGGCTTGCATTGTGTGTTTGAGACTTGAGAATGACTAAGAAGGGGGTAAAGGAATATCCTGTGCCACACTGAGGGTGCCAAGTTCAGGCTAGAATGGGGTGGAAATAACCACAATGGCAGTAAGTGCCCGTTGTTAAGAAACCAGGTTTCTCCCTCGGCTTCAGTTCCCTCTGCTGCCTCTATAGAGCCATTCTTTGTTTCCTTCAGTTCTGCATTTTCTATAGCAGCCTAGTCACCATGATGGCAACCAGATGGTTTGCTGGGAAGCCAGCCACACCGGGAACTGGTGGTATACAGCCTCAGGACCTCTACTGAATATGTAACTATGGGTTTGGCTTTGTTGAACATTCCCCCTAAAAGACCTTACAAGCTAATTATCCTAGGCCACACAGGACATATTCATACTGACTATAAGTCTGTATTGCACATGCTTACAAACATATGTGTATTTATCATCCGAAGAATTCTTACTCTGCCTGTCATATGGACTTCCTTAGATGTACATTCCAATATGAAAAATACCAAGGGGGGGGGAGGAAAAACACTGAGTAAATTCCTTCTAGAAAGACAGAGAAAGCAGGGATGTCTGTGTACATACATTTTGTAGAAAAATGTATTGACATACTGACCCTGCATGGAAAGCCATATGCTAGATTTATAACTATTTCTGCTTTATTGGAGCCAAATTTAGGCAAAAGCACAGCAGGGTAAAGGACCTTTGTGTGAGCATGTCACAATGTTAGAAAATTTTGGGACTTTCTATTTTAGCCATTGGAGCCAACATTTCCCATTCAGTATTGTGATAAATCCAGAGAAATGCTTATAGACCCAATGGCCATTTAGATCAGCGGCTCTCAACATTCCTAATGTTGTGATCCTTTCATACAGTTCCCCCAACCATTAAGTTATTTTTGTTGCTACTTCATAACTGTTATTTTTGCTACTGTTATGAATCATAATGTGAATATCTGGGTTTTCTGATTGTCTTAGGTGACCCTGTGAAAGGGTTGTTCAACCCCCACAGGAGTCAAGACACGCAGGCTGAGAACCTGTGGTCCAGCTCTAGTCTAGATCGGCTGTATAAAGTTTAGTGTCAAGCAGCTAACTATGTGTGGTGACACATACCTGTAACTCCAAGCACTTGTGAGGCCAGCTTATTCTACATAGTGAACTCCAGGTTGGTCAAAACTACATACTAGTGCCGATCTAAAAAACAACACCTAGATCTTTTGTGTTTTAGCAGTTGCATGATACATTATGTGGAAACATAATGTTGGTGTGATTGAATGGAATAAGTGGACTGTAGAAGAACGGATTAAAAAGGAGATTTCCAATCTTAAGAGGTACCGTTCAAGGCAACATTGACAATCCTTTGGAGTCATCTTACACATACACAGACTCCGATACATATTTGGCATTATTCTTTTTCTCAGTATACAACTCCTAAAGTCATTGGAATCTCTGAAGTAGTGATTCTTAGTGTGCTAATGATTGACTGGTGGCTGGCAATCCCTCCCAGTGAGTACAGTTCACCCAAAAATATCATGGCAGGATTACAGAATTGGGATTGTCAGCTTCACCCCAAAACTTTTGGGGAGGGTTGTGGGGCTTAAGGTTATGTCTGTGTAATGAAGCTTCCCTAAAAACTCCAAAAGAGAGCCCAGTTCTGAACCCTTGGGTAGCCCAATTCAAGCAAGTGGCATTTCCACACTATCTAAAGAGGTGCTCTTTAGTGCCCTATAATCTCTTCATCTGTCTTTTGATAGATCTTTTATAATAAACCAGTAGTCATTGTTTCCCTGAGTTCTGAGAGCCACTGAAGTAAATTAATCAGTCCCAAAAAGGAGGCTGTTGACCCCAAAAAGGAGGCTGTGGGCTGGGTGGTGGTGACACATGCTTTTAATCCAAGGACTTTGGAGGCAGAGGCAGGCAGATCTCTGAGTTCGAGGCCAGCCTGGTCTACAGCTTGAGTTTCAGGACAGCCAAGGATACACAGAGAACCCCTGTCTTGGGGGGTGGGGGTGGCTGTGGGAACCTAAGTTTGTGGCCAGTCAATGAAGCATTAGGTAAAACAGCCTGGAGCTTGTGCCTGGCATCTGAGGTGGCAGCACTGGGGATTGAGTCATCAACCTATGGGACAGCGACAGAGTTGACTCCAGTTAGGGACACTTAACTGGTTCCCCTGCAGGACTGATTGCTGGCTTGGTGTGCAGGAAAAACTGCATGTGTCTGGTGTGAGAAGCATCCTGGCAATAGAGAGAAGCGGGGTTTGTTTTCTCTGCTCTCGTGTTTCCTGGGTTGCAGCCTAGCCCTTTCAATACACTGTTTCGGTCCTTGGGAACACTAGCAGAACTGTCTTCTCTTCCCGTCAAGGAGGTGTAATCCTTTACCTGCCAGTGAGGGGGAACTGAAACGAAGCTACGTCAGAGTTTTTTGCTGGAAAACTGGAGATGGTACTCCTGTGGATACAGCCCTGAGATACTTGCGATCCTGAGTGAACAAGCTGCAATGCTAGCATTGTATGGCTGCCTTCAGAACCCTTCTACAACCTTCACAGCAGGCCAACAAAGGCAGAACTTTTCTTTAGATATAGCATTAAGGAAAAGGAAGCTTGAATAGAAGCTTTTGTCTACGGGAGGCCTAGTTTCAAAATGAGCTGTGTTAGATGTAGCACATTTCTCCCATATTCTGCTACCACCCATATTCTTTTCAGTATCTTCTGTTTTGCTTGTTAATGGTGGGAAAGATGGTGTTTGCATAGATGGGGGGCTGTTAGGATGCCTGCAGTGAGCACGCTGTCCTGGCTTCTCCCAGCTTTCATCTTCAGGGGAGCAGACAGCACTCGGTCTGAGCTACCAGACTCATGCTGCACAGTTACTAAAACATCTGGAATGACAGAGCCCTGGCCCCAGGGGGATGCTGACATCACGGGCAGGCTTAATCTAACTGATTAAACATCTGAGACCCTGACCTCAGATTGTTCACCTGCCCTATCCTAAGTCCATCAGAAGCGCCTGTTCTGAGAAGAGAGACACACAGAGGAGGTACTTGCCATCACTAGGGAATGACCCGTGTGTTAAGACCTCTGTATACTGAGCCAGGGAGATTTGCAAGTTGCAAAATGATTCCTATATTATGATTATATAAAATACAAATAAAACCATGCTTGCATATAAAATACATGGCGTGAATGTGAAGGAGGCATACCGACCTCAGAATTGACTTTTACTCTGGGATGGGGAGGAAGGGTGTGAGATTGGAAAAACAAACAGCCACCTTCAGCTCTATCTGTAACCTTTCATTTTTAAAAGACAGCTGAAGCAAACATGACAAAATGTGTACATTTGTCACAACTAGGCGATAAGTAAATAAATGTCATTTTTTCTGTATCTTTCTTTATTTAAAAATATTTCATGGTATTAAATAAATAAATATTCATAAATAAATAAATGCATGAATGAATATATTTCGCCAGGCATGGTGGCACACACCTTTAATCCCAGCACCCGGGAGCCAGAGGCAGGTGGATCTCTGCGAGTTCAAGGCCGGCCTGGTCTACAGAGTGAGTTCAGGACAGCCAGAGCTACACAAAGAAACCCTGTCTTTAAAACCAACAAAACAAAACAAAATTTCATAGTAAAAATATGCCTCGGGAAATTAGTTGTTATTTTTAATCTTGTCAACAAGTTGCAGATCACAGAATATCAGGGAGTGCCATCTCCTACAGGGTCCACAACTCCCACACCTCACTTGAAACCAGTCCTCAGGGCAATTCATAACCTCAGAGGAAAGAGCATGGCTTGATCCAATGCCCTGAGAGGTCAAAGGGATGGCTGGGTTCTGCTCCCAGTTTTGTTACTAGTTTGTGACAGTGGCTTTGTACATGTACATTATTGGGTGAAATTAAAGATGGCTTTCAACCACCTGAAACTGTTTCATCTATACAACGCCTGGGTGAGTTTATATTAAAATGTTGAATAAACTAGCAACTGCATGGTCCCTTATACCATAATCGTAGAGAACAAAGGAATGCATGGGATAAACATATAGAAGGAGGTGAGATTAAAGGCGTGAGCTGCAAAGCCAAGTCTGGATTTGGGTTTTGATTCTACTACTGACTACAGGCCTTGGCTTGCTGAAGCATTCTCATTTTCTATTTCCTAACATGGGGATCGTAATGTGTATTACCTACCTCAACTGTGATGACTGGGTGAGAAACAGCGTTACTGTAGTTGATGCGAATCAGCCGCAGAACTGTTCTATTGGGGACACATTTCTCTCATGCAGCCATTTTATAGAGATGGCGTGGGCATAATGACCCTGAAGAGGAAGCTAACAAGGCAGCTGTTTCTTGTCCAAGCGATTCCACATTCTTTTGCAACCAGACATTTTAAAGTGACTTAGGCCAGACAAGGTGGCGCACGCCTGTAATCCCAGCACTCGGAGGCAGAGGCAGGCGGTGGATCTCTGTGAGTTTGAGGCCAGCTTGGACTACATAGTGAATTCTAAGCCAGGAAAGGCTACATAGTGAGACCCTGTCTTCCCCCACCCCATCTCCCTCTCTCCAAAAAGTAATTTGAAAAGGACCTCTGTCTTATGATAGAACACTGGCCAGACGAATCACATGTTGCTTCTGACTTGGATTCCCACTGCTTAGACCACCGTTAAATGATTCCAGTTGTTCACCTATAACAAACTCGAAACAACATTGAGAATATTCTGGATTTTTCATTTTCTACCCTTGTACCCTTGCCATTACTTTATATGGAAAGCATAAAAGGCCAATATCCATATCAGCAGAGGAAGAGGAATTCCTAATATTCGCTTGCGGATGTCAAGGCCAGGCCCTGGTTTACCCTGGAACATCCTCTGCTCTGTTTGGTACAGGCGGTGAGGCTGAGACTCTCACTTTGCTGACACAGCGTATGCTATAAATCTAGGTTTTGAAAACTTGGCGTCAGTTGCATCCGTGAGGTCTAGGGAATAGGAGAGTGAGCCCGCCACTTATCTGCAGAGAGGCCCTGTTTCTGGGGGTGGGGGGGCGGTTACTGCAGATGCTTATCACCCGCACCAAACACCAGAGAAATAATGTCAACACACGCCAGACCAGGGCCAGTGAGGAATTTTGTGAGATAAGATTACACCTTTGTCCTTAAAGAGATGCTGGCGAATTCCCAGACGTTCCCTGAGCAGTGCAGCCCTGTAGGTTCTCCTTCGTACTAGGGAATTTTAGGAGCTCCGTGTGTGTGCCTCTAAATGCAGATATACTGCTGTTGTTTTCCAAAGTATGCACAAAGTTCCAACAGTCTCTGTGAAAGGCCCCAGCAGGGCCAAGGCCCAGGAAGCCCCGGCATGGAGCTCATGGTACTGGCCCCTGGGAGATGCTCAGGGCAGTTCTCTCTTGGCAAATGTGTTTGTTAGCTTTATTTCAGGATTTTCTTTTCTGCTCTGTTGGCTTCATCTAAGCTTGAGGGTTTCCAAGGCGAGATGAGATCTCTTGTCCAAGTCTAGGTCAGAGTCACACAGGAAAATGTGATTCAGTCTCCGAGTAGGTGTGAAAAGCCACTAGAATACCATTTAAATACCCAGCCATTTGCTTGATTTAAATACTAGTATGCAAACTGGCAGCTTGGGGCTGGGGTGGAGATCAGCTACCTCAGGACCATGGTAGTGATGAGCATTCATAACACACTTACCTTTAATTTGTTCCCCAAACACTAATAGTATCAAATTCCCTAGCCTAGACCAGCCTTAGTAGGACCATTTGGATTCTAATCCCTTCTCCTCAAGATAGTTGTATGGAGCTGCCAGATTAACCTGAAAAACAAAACCTACCCTTTTCCTGTCATGTCATTTTCCACCAGAATCTCATAATAAGCTTCATATTCCAGTTTATTATCTAATGCCTTCACAAATGTTTCTTTCGAATCAGTTTCTCCCCTCATTGATCTTATTCCCTACAAAGGACCTACCTTGGACTAGATAACTTATTTTCCATTCCCCTGACTGTGTGTTTGGTCTTGTTATCCTACCCTTTGGGAACACACCCCCTTCAAAAAAAAAGTCTCTTCCCTTAAACCTTTCCAGACCAGTCCCTCTCCTCTGAACTGAGCTCACTTATTAGGAGATTCTGTCCATACCAGCCTGCTGGCAATTAATCACACACCGCTTTGTGAAGATGTCTTTATCTGCTGTGCTCTGTCTTGCTGCTCTGTTCTTTTCTCTTCCTCACCACTTCTCCTTGCTGTTGTGCATGAGGATGGGTGTGTAGCTAGACAACAGGCCAATGAAAATGTAGCCTGTATCTTGTATTTTTTAGAGCTCCCTCCTCTCCACTGCATTCTCCGTGACAGTGTTAACTGGTTAGTAGTTCTTGCTTGGCACTCGAGTTTCATGCCAGTTATGCTGGTGCTGTGCAACTTCTAGAATTCTAGGGATCCTATTGTTCTCAACTAGAGTGGAACCACAAACGGCATCACTGAGCAGCTAGAGCTAGAACGACAGCTGAAGCAGACTTCAAAATCTTGTCATCTTTGGGAAAGTCAGGTATTCTATAGACTAAACTCTGTGCATGTAATACTGGTCTTGTCAAAGATTAGTGGATATTCAGATGTCAGGAATCGGAGGAATTAAATAAGGATTGTCTCATGTGCTTCTCTTGTTCTGTGCTTCCTCTACCTGTCCCACTCCAATAATGTGGCTTCCCTGGGTTTGCTTTGCCTGTGGTCAGTGGGAACTGAGGCACTTGGCATGGGCAGGCATTAGGCCAGTGGCGTAGTTTATTGCCCAAGTCTGGCTGAATGGCATGCAGATTTCACCCTGTCCCTAGGAGCTGTATGTCCTTGGGCAGGTTGATTGATGTCTCTAAGTGGGCAGTTTCCTCTTCCATAAAATGAAGATAATAAGACAACCCCCCAACCCCCATGAGCCTGTGGTGTTGTCAGAGAATGAAATAAGACGGTCCATGTAAAATGCTTAGGCTATTCCAAGTTCATTAAAACATCTCGATAGTCAACAAATGGCATAACAACTTACAGACAATATGCTGATTTCTCCTATTAAAAAAAAAAAACAGAACAAACTCTCTTGATCTCCAATCATTGTCCCTTCAAAACAAAACAAAACAAAAGTTCTCTTTGCACCCCGTTGCCTTCCTCTCTCCCATTCTCTGCTTCTCTGCGTAATCAGGCTTGTCCTCTCCATCACAGTACAGCTGCTTTTCTGCAAAGTCACCGGTGATATCTTTGTTACCAAGTTTAAGGTTTACTTCTTTGGTCAGTACTCTTGACCTATCAAGGAGTGTTTGGCACAGCTGACCTCTTCTTCCTCCATACAAGTGCTTTTCCACATGTAATCTCCAGGCCAGCCACTACTCTTGTCTCCCCCTACCTCTCTGTCAATTCCTTTGCCTTCTCATCCTCCTGCTCATTTCTTAGTCTCCAGACTTCTCCCCTCCCCACACCCATGCCCCTTGATGTTTTTACTCATGACTCCCAGCACCTTCTCTTCACTGGTGACCCTCAGTCACCTCACTTTCTCACCAGCTCACCATCACTTTCTCCTCCCCCTACCCC
This sequence comes from Lophiomys imhausi, assembly GCA_907164525.1. Taxonomy (NCBI): domain Eukaryota; kingdom Metazoa; phylum Chordata; class Mammalia; order Rodentia; family Muridae; genus Lophiomys; species Lophiomys imhausi. The sequence continues at coordinate 1,322,039 of CAJQZJ010000531.1, read as the reverse complement.
TGAGCTCCAGACTTGAAGTCCAGAAGCTAATCAGCTTGTCTGCTAGTAACTATATAAAGGCATCTCAAAGATGCCCACAACTGTCCTCCATCCAGTGTACCCTCAAAGCCACTCTTCCCATACTCTGGCCAGCTTCAGAAACTTTATCTTTATAGTTGTTCTGTGCAAAAACCAAGATATCCTGTCCCTTCTTGTTCACATGCCATGCACGGTCTGTCGGAAAGCTCTGCTTGTCCTATTGTCAAAACATATCCAGAATCTGATCCCTTCTGAGGGCCACCAGCATCCCTCAGCTGAAAGTAATATAGTGGCTTCCTAGGCAGTCTGTTTCCACTGTCCTTAATTAGACATCAGAATGACATCTTAGTATGTGTAAGAGAGGGTATCCATCTTCTGAGAATTTTTCCCTGTGAGTAAAAATCAAAGGCATCATAATCTCAGCCACCCAGTCCGGGTGGTCCCATCCCTTTTGCTTACACTGACCTCTACTCTAACTCTGTTTCCCCTGCTCACTGCACTGATGCTAGCCTGGTGTACCCCACAACTTACCTTGAAACATCTGCATTTGCTCATCTTCTGCTTGCTCGAACTGCCCTTTGGCAAATGGCTGCATGGCTTGTCTCTCACCACCATTAGGACTGTGTCCAGATGTCAAGTCATGATGCTTTGCCTGAGCTACTGTTAATTTGCATCCTCCATTCCCCACTGCATTTCCCATCCTCCTCCTCCTCCTCATCATCATCATCACTGTTTTTTTGAGACAGGGTTTCTCTGTGTAGCCCTGGCTGTCCTAGAACTCACTTTGTAGACCAGGCTGACCTCGAACTCACAGAGATCCGCCTGCCTCTGCCTCCCGAGTGCTGGGATTAAAAGTGTGCGCCACCACCCGCCCACCCCAACTTTATTTATTTATTTTTTTATATATAGGTCTTCTCCCTGTCTATGATACTTTACATTTTACTTATTTTGTTGTTGTCCTGATCTATTGTATCACCCATCAGAATATAACCTCCATGGAAGTGGGAGCCTTTGTCTCCTGTGCGTTCCTGTTTCCGTAAGACCTGGGATGGCATCTCACATGTAAACATTTCAATCAGTGTAAACTGTCACTGCTATCTCTTGCCTGGCTCCATAGCTGACATTGACCTTTCCAAGGGTGAAGCTGGCTTACCCAGCACTTCAAAAGCCTGCTTTCACAGGTTATGACATGAAGTGTCTGTCTGTTCTTCCTTCTCAGATTCATACCCTCATTCCTCCAGTGAAAATGGAGGCAAGTCGGAGTCCGTGGCCAACCTTCAGTCTCAGCCCTCCCTGAACTCCATCCACAGTTCCCCTGGTCCCAAGCGCTCCACCAACACCCTTAAGAAGTGGCTGACCAGCCCTGTGCGTCGGCTCAACAGTGGAAAAGCAGATGGAAACATCAAAAAGCAGAAGAAAGTGCGCGATGGGCGGAAGAGCTTTGACCTCGGGTCACCCAAGCCTGGGGATGAGACGACCCCTCAGGGAGACAGTGCTGATGAGGTACTTACTGTCCTCTGACATGCTGCCCTCACAGTTATGTAGTGGAGCAGGTCCACCGTCTCCAGTAGTGTGTCATCTTGAACTTTCCATCCTTGAGTCCTGACTACTTTGATTTGTACCCCATTCATAGACTGATAAGCACTGAGACTATCAAGGAGACAGGACAAAGATTTGCCAGATTCAGAGATAGGGTCCTGGACAGAGAGGAGGCAGTTGATCCCCTGCCTCTACTCAGGACGGCATCAAAGCTGGCCAGACATGGGGTAAGAATGTAAGGCCAGAGACTCTGTCACTCTGAAAACCAGAGGCTGAGCTGCAGTCCAGTGTTTTGAGCAACAGGATGCTGCAGATGTCAGGCATGGTGGTATGCTCCTGTTGTCCCAGCACTCAGGGAGTGAGTTTGAGGCCAGCCTGGCTACATACTGAGTTCTGGGCAAGCTGGGGCTATTCAGTGGGACCTTATCTCAAATAAATAGATAGATAGATAGATAGATAGATAGATAGATAGATAGATAGATAGATA
>CAJQZJ010000531.1:1309644-1319985 GCA_907164525.1 Lophiomys imhausi | reverse complement strand
TAGATAGATAGATAGATAGATAGATAGATAGATAGATAGATAGATAGATAGATAGATAGATAGATAGATAAAGGTGCTACAGAGGGACTGCTATGAAGAACACATGACACTCTGTTGGGGTAGTGTTAACACTACCCCAACAACACTCACAGTGGACAAGGCTTCAGCTCAGAGAGGAACTTCAGAGACAGCTGATGATGATGGAATGGACCTCCACAAGACCTTCTGACCTCACATTAGTCACAGAAACTGGGTTTTAGCCGAGAAGTTAGGCAGGGTAATCTTTTGAGTTCTTGCAGAGCTGAGACTCTATAATAAAAATATAAGGGATGCATTTTGGCTTGGGGAATAAAATGCTTGTTTTATCTGCATAGCTAACCTATTCCAGTCATTGGTGAAGCTAAGAAAGTCTTTCTGATGCTAACCAGACTCTGTCCTGTAATTTCGTTGTACCTGTTATTTCTCAAGTTGGAAATGGCACAAAACACTGGTGAGATTTGGATAGTAGTTTAATAGCCCCTCAGAAAAAAATTGAAGTTAGGCCTGGCATGGTGACACGTACTTTCCTGTAATCTAAGCACCCAGGAGGCTGACACGAGAGTCATGAGTTCAAGGCCAGCCCGGACCCTCAGGAGGGAAAAAAAAAAGTGGGGGTTGGGAAGCGAGGGAAAAACTAATTTAAAAAGTTAATCTATCAATATTCTCCCTTCCTAAATATTTTTCCTTGAGATTTTTTTTTAATGTCAAGTCCTGACGTCTTTTATTGGTGTAGCATTACCTAATGGTGTTCTTTTGTTCCAGAAGAGCAAGAAAGGTTGGGGTGAGGATGAACCAGATGAAGAGTCGCACACACCCCTCCCTCCGCCCATGAAGATCTTTGACAACGACCCCACCCAGGACGAGATGGTAGGACCTCTGCTGAGATTTCTCTTCCTGAGTATGTGAGACAGGGAACAGTGCTACCCTCCCCATCATGCTCACCCCCCCCACCTCCCCACCCCACCCCACCCCCACCCCGCCATAGATGCTGTTAGTAGGTGTGTTGTGGAGGTGTGGCTTGTTCTGAATGGTGTAGGAATATGTAAAGACTGGTTAAAGAAGGGATCTGCCTGGGAACAAAAAGGGTCCCTCAGTTCTGTATTTGCAGGCAGCAGATCCTAAAAGGAACTGTTTGTCTCAAAAGGAGTCTGGGAGGGCTCCGAGTGGCAATCATCGTGTAATGCCTGACGTACAACCTGTGTTTTAGTTGTCTTCTGCATTCGGCCCCGAAATTGTAATCACGGTCACTTCTGCTCGAGCCAATGCTGTCGCATGGGGAGTAGGGATGCTCCTGGCGGAAGGGTCATTGTCAAGCATGGAAAAAAAACGAAGCACCCCAAATTGCCACAGCCCTTTGTTTTGTAAATTGCTCTGGTCGCTGGTTGGAAAGGTCCATGCCCATTGGGCCGCTAATGCCCCGGTGGTGAGGTCATTTTACTTGTTCCCAAGCAGAGGCTTGATTCTGGTGGTCCAGGGACCTGCAACATGAGGCTGCTTTTTTTCTTTTGATACAAGGTCTCACTCTATAGCCTTGCCTGGCCAGAAACTCATTATACAGACCAGGCTGGCCTGGGGTTCACAGAGATGGCCTTGCCTCTGTCTCCCTAATGCTGGGATTAGAAACATGTGCCGCCATGGCCTCCCAACTGGAGATCTTACTGTGTTGTGTCTCCTTGCTTTCCTCACACCCATGTCTGTGCTCCATTAGGTTTTTCTTGCCTTCTTGTATTTTGGCTTGTACTTGTGACCCTGGTCATTGAAGTGAAGTTCCAGCATTTGATTGTACCGTTATCTTCCAGAGTGTCGTTTTGTGGTGGTAGTAGCTGCTTGCCTGGCTGGCTGTCTCTGGCTCTCAATGTGCTCTGTCTGCCCTGTCCCCTGTACTGGGGAAGCCTCCTTTGAATTAGCAGGCCAAGCATATATAGGCATCAAGTTTCACAGGCTCTGTTTATGAATGTTCCAGCATTTCTGGTTTTGATCCTATCCGCTTTGCATTTGGTTGTTAACTGAAGAATATATTCAAGATCTTCTGTGTAGGCTGGAGGAAGAGCCAGGGACTAAGATACAGCTGCCTACCATGGTACTCACCCTAAGAAGCACACAGTTGGGTCCCTTTCTTTTCTTTTTTTTTTTTTTTTTTGGTTTTTTTCGAGACAGGGTTTCTCTGTTTAGCAGCTCTGGCTGTCCTGGACTCGCTTTGTAGACCAGGCTGGCCTCGAACTCACAAAGATCTGCCTGCCTCTGCCTCCCAAGTGCTGGGATTAAAGGCGTGCGCCACTACCGCCCAGCTAGTTGTGTCCCTTTCTATGGAGATATTTGAACCCTAGTTTCTTGGGCCAGTTGACTCTGGGCCATTGAGAAAGAAAACAACAGAAGCATGACGTTGTGTCCAAAGGGATTCCCAAAGGCAGAGATGTCTGCCCTTCACCTCCCTGATAACTAGCCTGCTGACTTCCCCACCCACCCTTGTAAAATGTCCTATGAACAGTACATGTGAAGGGGTGGGGGCATAGAGTTCCCAGGTTCCACTGCTTGCATAAAGTAGAAAGGTCATGACCCTCTCCTAGTCCCCTCAAAGAGTCTGTTGGGGGTGAATGGATGTTAGATTGTTCCTGGGTAATTTTTAACTGAGAACACAGATTTACCCCAGGCATCTGTGTGGTCATTTTCTCCATTGTACATAGTGCGTAGCAGCGTCCCATTTTAAATACATTAGCTCTCCCCACACTGGCTCGTTTGATTTTGGTCCACTTTGTTTTTGTTGAAATATTTGGAGTTGGAATAAGTCTCAGCATGCCTAGCAAGTAGAGTTGATTTATTGAAACAGTTTTAATTTTTGGAGACAGAGTCTCACTAGCCCTGGCTGTCCTGGAACTCATTTTGTAGACCAGGCTGACCCTGAGCTTGCTGCAATCTTTTACCCTCTACCTGTTGAGTGTTAAAATTCCAGGTGCGCCCCACCAGCCCTGGCAGGACCATTAACTCAAAGTTCAACCAAGACTCCTTTGTTCTCTGTGTTATCCGCCCTTTGCATGGATGTTTCCCACTCATATTACATGTATGGCATGTCCAATGCTTTTTCTATTCCCGCTTTGTAGAATTTTATTAGTTTTACCTGTATAACTGTAATTTCAGTAGCTGGAGGCTATTTTACTGACTTTATGCTCCATAATTGTCATGACCGGCCCTTTGTGGGACAGCCTAAGGTGTTTCCGGCCTTTGTGCCTCTGAGTAATACCCCTGAAGATCACTGTGTAGATCCATCTGTCCTTCTGACATCTGACTCTTGAATGAATTTCCAGAAGGAAGGTTATAAAATCAAAGATGGTAACTTGTTTTCCAAATTGAGAAAATTGTCCTGCATTCTCCCCAAAGAGGAAAGACAGTATTGTTATATCTTTCTGAAGTGCATTGATTGGATCTCCCCCAATCTTAGAAGCAAAGACTTAAAAGTCCTTTTTGAAGCTCTTCCCTAACCTAAAGGGAAAATTGAAGCCTGGCCAAGCCCAGGACATTGTTCTTTCTATGCTAACCAGCAATCTCCTCATGTCCCAGTCTGGGAACACCACTGCCCTCTGCCCTCTGCCCTCCACCCTCTGCCCTGATGCACTGAACTAGAAATACATGCATGGATACAGAGCTAGCCACCTCTCTTCCAGCTTCACCTCAGGAGGCTGGAAGAAGGAAAAAAGCAAGCAGACTCATAAACAAAGACTCCTTCAGTGTGTGGAAGAAATACCCAGCCATTATGCAAACAGCCACCACACAAAGCCTTTGCCACTGGTCCAGGGGAAGGACCTGTAGTGAGATTTCCCTTTGCTGTAAGCAGGGTAGTCTTTGGGAGCCTCAGCATGTAACACACAACTCCTTTTAGTACTTACTTTTGGGAGCCTATCAGTGCCTGGGGTGCATGTGTGTGTGTGTGTGTGTGTGTGTGTGTGTGTGTGTGTGTGTGTGTGCGCGTGCACGTGCCTGCATGCGTGGGGAGTGGGGGGGATGAGAAGGAAAGGGAGGGAGAAGATATGGGGAGAGCTGTCAAGCTTGCTTGACACACCATGACAATCCAAAGCTAAGGCTGTAGCAAAGCAAGGGCTTTATCTCCTTCACACACATTTGCATCTGGAATTGTTCATACTTTCCAGTCCATGGAACAGCAACAGGCTACCACAAAAGGTTGATCTCCCTCAGAGCAGTTCCCCCTGCTCTCCTATCAGTAGGCATAGCCCTTGCCTGTGGGTTTCCTGAGGATTCAATGGCCCCTCCCCTCAGCCTCTAAGGACAACCAGGCCCATCCATTCTTCCTCGCTGACTAGAATTCCCCACAAGGGATATGCAGGCTTACCTATAACCCCACTAACCACCCCCATCTCCCTCCGTTGTCTCTGTGCTCTAAACACAAAGCTGTGCTGTCCTAACCTGCCTCGAGCTTTGGACTGTCTGGTTTGCTTCCTAACTGCTGCTCCTCACTTCGTGCTAATCTGCTCTTCCTTCACTGTCCAATGTCTTGCAGTCCTCCTCTTTGCTAGCAGCCCGGCAGGCTTGCACTGAAGTACCTCCTGCTGCAGACCTTGTCAGTGCAATAGAAAAGCTGGTCAAAAGCGAGCTGGTAAGTGGGCACCCTGGAGGCGGCTCTGTGTGACATGTCACCTCCACGTGCCTCCCAGGGCCTCAAATCAGTCAGCCACATACTTTTGTCCCTTATTCCAATTTCATATAATGGTATTTTCTAAAAAAAAAATAAAATAAAAATCTGCCCAGGGGCCTTTGCAGCTTTTTGTGGGGATTGGCGTAGGAAATCAGCACGGCCTTGAGAGTTGTGAGATGGCTGAAAGGCGAAAAGTTTCCAAAGAAAATATGCCTCACTGAAACTTACCAACTGGCCCCTAGACACATGACTTGCAGCCACTGACGGATGTGTTTCAGGCTAGCCCTGAGGCCATTGTCTTGTGCTCCTGAGACAGAGTGTGGACTGGATTTTTTAAAGACCCAAGAAATTTTGTTTAGAGACTTTCTAGTTTACCGAGTCTTCGGAACTAGACCACTGATTATAAAGGAGTAGAGATGTGAGGGCCAATCGTAGTGCCAGAAGGAAGGGCAATTAGCCTGAGCTAGCTCAGGATTTCAGTGGTGTGCTAATGCCCCCCTCCCCTTTAGGAAGAAGGCAAGTTCTTGGAGGCTGTCCACTTTCGTGCCCTCCCTGTGAGTTTTGTTTTTCCCTGCACTACATAGATTTTACAATGTTGCAGACTTGTTCCTATCATCCCTACTTCTCTAGAATGTTCTTCCTCTTATTTTTGCTTATCTAATTAATGTACAGCGGTCCTACAGGGTCCCACTCAATCTCATCTCTCACAAAGGCTTGCTTCCCTTGCCAGTCCTGGCCAGATTGCCTCTGAAGTCTTATTGCAGGTTCCCAAAACTTCATGCTGTGAGAGACAGCTCTGTTGTTCAAATAGCTGGATGTCGTGACTTTTCTCCCCTGCTCACAAGTTACTTGAGGCAGTATTATTTTTTTTCTTCCATTAATATATAGTAGTCTTTTACACTTAATAATTCTTCATCAACGCTTATTTCCAGAGAGTCATATCTGCTTCTGTTTGGGGAGACCTCTACCCTGATTCATACCATTGCTAAACTTCGCACTGTTGGTCCCTGGTTTATGTGGTCAGTCAGCCTCATGTTAGACACACAAGCCAAACTACTGGGATCCTCCGCAGGGGCAAATGTCCCAGAGAAAAGGAAGTATGGGGTGAGGTTGGAGTTCACAGGCTTGATCACAGACTCTCAGTAGATGGCTACTGAATAAACGCCCTTTCTGTAGTGGGTTTACCCTAAGAAGAGCATTAACTTCTCCCGCTAATAATTACTTCTTGAAGATCTACATGGAGTCCACAATCACAGAGATGCCTTTGACGTAACCTAAAAAGCCAAACCCATATTAAAAAAAAGAGTGACGGAACCGTGGTTTGATTTCTTAGAATTTTCTCACCAAATTTTGATTCTTTTTCTTTTCTCTTTCTTTCTTTCCCATCCCTGTGGTATAGCCAGGGAGCGACAGTAAAAGGAGGATATTTCAACCATGTTTGAGAACACTGAGTTGTACTTTTACCTCCAAGATGTATTCCTATTTATTCCTCTTTAGCTTCTCACTTCAAAGAAAAGAGAAGAGATGAAGAGCTCATAAAAAGTTCTGGGATAAAAAAAAAAAAAAAAACTTTTTTAAAGTTCTGGGGTTTATTTGATGGAACACAGCAGCAGAAAGGCTGCCAAAGTAGCCAGCGGTGTTGCAGACTTGTCTAATTAAAGTTCAGTGTTAGCCGGGCGGTGGTGGCGCACGCCTTTAATCCCAGCACTTGGGAGGCAGAGGCAGGCGGATCTTTGTGAGTTCGAGGCCAGCCTGGTCTACAAAGTGAGTCCAGGACAGCCAGGGATACACAGAGAAACCCTGTCTCGAAAAACCAAAAAAAAAAAAAAAATAAAGTTCAGTGTTTGTGTCCCTGGTAGTGTCACAGACTTGTCCAGTCAAAGTTCAGTGTGCAGGTCAAGAGCCAATGGTGCCACTGAATTCCAACCCAAGCAGCCACACCTTTATGAGCTATGTGTGAGTAACCTATTCACTCTAAATACAGTCTTACATGTCCTTGAAAAAACTGGATGGGCCCTGGAGGAGGTAAGCAATAGCATGGGGTCCATGTTACTTGGATGAAAGTTGAAGAAACTGAGATTAAGTTTTGGGGAGAAACACGTGAGGAGGGGACTGTCTGCCAATACCTGAAGTGCTGTTGTGGGAAGGAAAGGTTGATCTAACACTTGCTCCAGGGGACAGAACGTGCACCTGGAGGGGTTGTTGTCTTCGTGTGGTATGAAGAAGAGCTAACAGAGTTCTTTCCAATTAACAGTCTGACTCTGTTTTGTAAGAGTTTTCGATACGCCAGGATTTTAGTGCCGAGTCTGTCTGCTTTCTCTAGTAATTGTTCAAGCAATGGTATCAAATTCTGCACTTAGAATTCATTTGGCTCCCTAGCTCTACCTGAAGACTGTGAGATCCTCCCTATCCTAGGTCCCAGGGCTGCCCCAGGGTAGTCCCTTGGTTATGGTTGCGGCATGGTTCCGCTTCTGCTTCCCAGAATCTGCTATTGGAGAATGAAAGCAGAATTTGCAGACTTGCCTCCAGTGCAGATAGATCCCTCGAGAGTGTCCACTGGTAAGTCCTGGGCATGATGGATCCTTCAGAGATCTTACTGGCTCACTTGTCTTTAGCCTGTGTATTTGTTTGCCATTAGAGGCTGCCCACAGCTCCCCCAGCAGAGCTAACCCACTCTTCCTGGGTTCTGTCTTAAACTCTGAGCCAGAAGCAAGTGCTTTTTCTGCTTTCCTTGTGTTGAGTCTTGATAAGACTTCATTCTTTAGCAGCTGTGCTTCTGGAACTGGTAGCAAATACGTGAGGAACTGGAAGGTCCAGTCCTGGACTCCTGCTGATTACACACCCCTAAAGAAGTGACTAGTTTACTCAGGAAAGTGACATTGTCTGTTCGGCCCCTCCTGATAGTGGTGATGAATCTGTTGGCCTAAATCTAATCTTAAGAGAGTCAAGATGATTGTACAGACATGGCCAGGCTTCATACACTGATAAGCAGTCACCTACAAATATGAGCTCTTAAGGCAATCAAAAAGAACTGCGCTGTCTCCAGCTTCCGTGATCTAGTGTGTGCAAGTGGAAACTTAGCGCCTATCTCCCAGTAGGTTGGTGGTAGGTGAATGTTATAGGGAAATAGGTTAATAATTTAAAGCCATTTGGTTTTCCCCTTCAGGTCTAAGGAGCCATAGCTTCCTGGCCTTTGGAGATTCTAATATGTCTATTTACTGTGGCCTGGAGCTCCTACGGTTCTGCCACTTGCCTGGTACGCAGGACTGAACAGCTTAGCTCTAACGCTTTTTGTCAGGGGATAGTATTCAAATTTTTAAAAGTACAGCACTTGTCGTAGGTGGCATGCCCAAGTAACTCACTCAACTCTGATGGCCCAGTGAATGCTTCCTGATAATATCCCACCTCCCGGGAAGTGGGGGCTGGCCGGTGGCAGCTCTCTGGTGGCCTGAGAAAGATCCAGGCCAGCTTCAGCAGGGCTTCTGCCCTCTGGCTCTCCAGCTCTGAGAGCGCTCACCTTCCCAGGGCAGTCCAGTGGCAGAGTGTGGCGGAGGCCTGGGTATGTTTGTGACTGTGCTTGGCCCTCCCTTTCTATCAGGCAGCTTGGTCAGTCAGTGGCCCCATCGAGTTGGCAGAAGTTGAGAATTTAGAGGAGGTAAAGCAGTGGCCCCATCATATCTGTTCTGGAGGTGCATGTTTTCAGGAACCGGGTCATCTGGCCTTACCCTTCAGGTAAGGGTTCCCAGGTTGTAAGCTTTCAGAACAGGAAAGCTTAGAATTCCGACAAAAATTTAAAACCCAGAGTCACCAACCTCCAATATCACTTGACTGGATATCCCACACCTCAGGTTTTTCACTGTGCGGATGTCCTATAGTGGACCCTGGTGAGAACAACTTAGCTCTAACACTTTTTGTCAGGGGATATTATACAAATTTTTTAAAGTACTCTAGTGTCTAAATGTGAGGCCTCCAACATGAGGTCTTGGTTACATATATGTAGTCAAATGTTCACTCTACTGAGACATAGAGCTGTTATTTTGCATGGTTATTTTCTGGGTGACAAGAATGCCTAAATCTACCTATTTGATGAAGGTCCCTAATGCAATGCCATGTTAACTGTTCATGCCACACATCTATACCCTTGCACTGTTGAGTTCTACTGTCCTGTCCTTTCATTCCCTCCCTGTCCCCTCATCTCTGGTGTATTCTCTTTCATTCTCTAAATGCATGTAAGCTTGACTCTTGAAAAAGATTTCCTTTATAGGAGAAAGAACGTGATATTTTTCTCTGTGTCTGGATTTTTTCATTTGGCACCAGGTTCTGCAAGTTTATCTAGAATGTGGCAAATGATAGAATTCTTTTCTTCATGACTGAAAAAATGCATGTGTGAGTATGTGTACCCCTTTATCCATTGACCTATAATAAAACTTAACTTGTTGTCTTGGCTGTTGTAAACAGTGCTGCTGTGAACATAGATGCAGATATCTTCAACTGGTTTCTTACCTACCTCCTTTTTATTTTAGGCAGGGTCTCTCCACATAGCCCTGGGTGTCCTGGACTCACTATGTAGACCAGGCTAGCCTCAAACTCTCACGGATCAGCCTACATCTGCCTCCCTAGTGCTGGTATGTACCAGCATGTACTACCATGCCCTACTGGAGTGCTGTATCTTATGGTAGTTCTATTTTTCATTTCTTTAGGAATGGCCACCACCCTGTTTTCCCTGGTGACTGCGTTCCAGTCTTCATTCCCACCAACAGCATTCTTGCTTCCTTTTCTCTCTACTCTCAACAACCAGCACTTGTTTTCTTCCTCCACCTCTGCTTCTTCCTCTTCTCCCCACTTCTTCCCACCTAGTATATAACAACTGTCCTAAAGCCGGGATGAAGAAGGTTTCATCACAGGAGCAGCTAAGAGGGGACTGGCTGGTGTGGTGAGAGGTGCTGAACCAGCAACTTGGCTGTTGTCTCATAGGATGAGCCTAGAGCTCCGCCTGGGAGGCCATGGCACAATCATTTGAGGCCTGCTGCCCTGCACCCCGCTCTGAAATCCAGTGTGGAGCCTTCCTTATAGAAATACTCAAAAGCCCCTCCTACCTGCACTGCTGCAGTCAGTCCCTCCTGGAGTTTAGTCTGGCATTCCTCCATGTGATTGTCAAAGGGATGCCTTCCTTTTAAGAAACAACGTAATGAAAGCATTATTTGCTCTTTCAGGAAAAGTTGGGAAAATGACAAGGCTCTAAACAGAGATGGTCATCATCTTATACATTTTGCGCTAGGGTTTCATGTGTTTTCTTTCAGACTTTTTAGCAAGTAATGAAATCATGGTATTTTCTTGTGCTATTAAAAGCTGTCTGGAGTATTGAGAGTGACCTTTCTAAAACCTAAATCCAGTGTTACCCTTCTGCTTAATGCCACGGACAGGCTCTTTGGGATCTCACCTGTGTGTCTCCAGGACCCAGCCTCACTGTTCATGTCTTCCATCTCTAGCACCCCACACACACTCACTAGCACCTACCCCCAGCTCACTAGCACCCACCACACACTCACTCTGCCCACCCCTGATCACTAACACACACCCCTGATCACTAGCACCTACCACAGCTCACTAACACACACACACACACACACACACACACACACACACACACACACACA
>CAJQZJ010000531.1:1286518-1309634 GCA_907164525.1 Lophiomys imhausi | reverse complement strand
CACACACACACACACACACACACACACACACACACACACACACACACTACACACACCCTAGCACTGTCTTCCGCCAGTCCAGATTCTCACCTAACCAATTCTACCTGCAATAGATTTTCAGCTTGCCCCACGTTGTTTCACTCTGAGACCTTTCTCACACTGCAGTTCCTGCCAGGAGTGTTCTCCTGTTGCTATATCCAGGGATCTCTCTCTCTCTCTCTCTCTCTCTCTCTCTCTCTCTCTCTTTAAATCTCAGAATAGCCAGTCCTTCACGTCCCTGGGTTCCTTTTCTGTGGTTTCACCCAACCTCAGATCTCAGATCAGAAATCTTTGTAGAAAATTGCATCTGCACTGAACATGTGTTGACTTTTTTCTTGCTTGTTCCCTAAGCAAGACAGTGCAACATCATTACATGGCATTTACATTATGTTCTATACTATAAATAAATCAGAAGTTAGTTAACTACATGGGAGATGAACATAGGTTAAGTCCTTTTATAAGGGAGCTGAGCATCCCTGGATTTGGGGATCCCAGAGGGTCCCGAACCAATCCCAGGATGCCAGGGGATAACTTCAGTCAACTTTGCCTTTTCCACGAAGTCTTTCTTTTATCTCTCTCTCTCCCTCCCACTATGGAGCCATCTCCCCTTCTGTTATCCTACATGGTCTTTCTGTCAGATCACCCAGTGTGGGTTAGATTATGGAGGTCTGAGACTCTTATATTCATTTTCCTAGCATTTCCAAGTATTCAGCATATAATACAGTAGATGCTTGATTACATTACAAAAAAAGACATTGATTACAATGCTGTGTGGTGGGTGATGTGCAGAGAAAATGAAAGAGTTCTTAAAGGATGGGCATTTTGTGGGCATGTGACCCAAAACCAAGTGACTAGGAAGTCTGTTCATTCACCAGGATAGTGGCCTTCTTTTACAGTCAGTCATCTATCTGAATCCTCTTTGCATTCCTACAAAGAAATGGACTAGCTATAGGGACTTGTGTTGCTCCTTCCTTGTTCATTTTCCTTTTTACCTGGTGGGTATTGTGGCCATGAACCACAGGTGGGGCAGAAGTCCTTACTGTGGAGACAGACTGGCAATCAAACCTACTTCACTGTCTGTTTCCTCCTGATGATAGGTCATCTTGGTTGCCCTAGGCTGGATCCTTGTATCCAACTCTGGCACAGGCAGCTGGGTCCTCCTGGGGGAGGGGGGTCACTCTGGAATTACTTTAAGCAAGAAAGCCAGCTCCATCATTCCAGACTGGCTGCCTGGCATAAGAGCTTAGCCAGACCCTTTATTCCCTCTCACTGTGCTACCCAGCTAATTCTGTCCCAGAGTTCTCCCCAAGAAATAGCCCAGCTTCTTTGCTCATACAAAACCAAGAGAGAAAGGCAGATTTTTTTTTCCCATGTGATAGATGCCCTGGACTCCTCAAAGGCCCTTCACCCTGTAAACGGATTGGACCATGCCAGGCTGATTGAGCAATGCACCCTGGAGGCAATGGTGTAGGCTTGCTTGCTGGCATGGCATTCCTCTCCCTACCAGCCGACAGGCCACAGAACAAAAGGCCACCACAGGACAGTGGGAAGAGATAGGAAGTAAAAGGCACTAATCAGATCCATCATCAACTGGGTCCATCTGTGCTGGAGCCTGTCTCTGGTGACAGCACAACAGGGGACATGCACTGGAAAGCTGCCTGTCCACTAGCTTGTCCAGCCCCAGCACCAGAAATTCTAATTTCCTTAATAGCAGGTTACAGATCCTGTATCTATAAATGTAGCTAAACCCTTCTCGACCTTCCTTTATTTTTAGCCTATACTGCTGTTTGGGATGTAACAGCTTCCACGGTCGATCACTTGTTCTGTAAACACCTTTATGTCAAGTGGAAAGCAGGAATCTCCCTCAAGCTGGAAGACACGGTCTGTGCTTTTAATTCTGGTGCTGGCAACAGATTCGTGGTTGACCCTTGACATAGTTGATCAATTTAGGGAGTGTGGAAGAAGGCTGATGGCCACTGTTCAACATTAAGTTTTGAAGATTCAAGTCTTAATAGTCTCCATGTTTTCTCCGATCAGATACCACATTTGCTTTGTTTCTTTTCCATGGAATGTTCTTTCTTGCCACTGTTTGGCTTCTGTTGAAATATACCAGCTAAGAGAGTTAATGATGGATGCTCTCAAGTGTGGGCTGTTTAAGATCAGACCTGGGCCTTTTGTTCTACCACCTTGGTGGTTAGCACTTTTGATCTTGGTGACTTGTGTCTTAGGACTGGTGTCTCCAAGGACTACTGAATGAAACCTTTCCTTCTAGAAACCACAGGGGCTGGCATGGTCAGACACCTTGGGTAGTGGATGTTTGTCTTTCATGGATGCCCACCTTGACCTTGATCTCTAGGATTACTGTTTCTCTCATTGCTTCTACCAATCCTCAGGATACTTGTATCACATACAGCCCCGCTCTCAGCCTCAGGGAACACTGCAGAAGAGGGTTGGAAAGAATGCAAGGACTGGAAGATGGGATGGAATATTGCAGAGCATTGTCTGACATGGCGTAGCTCTTGCACCCCTGAACTCAAAGCAGCTTTGGTAATCTGACAAGACCTATACAAGAAGAGACCCAGCAACATTTCCTCATGAAACGGGGAAGGCCTCATGAACCCCGGCAACTATTAACAGTTACTTGGGGGAGATGTCACTTCTTCAGTGGTGTAGCCACTTATAAGTTGCTCATACTCAAGTAAATAATGCCCCCACCCATGCGCATGAAGCAGCCCAGTTTATTTCTTTTGTTTTGCTTTTTTAAAATTTTACTTTTTTATGAGTCACAGAGAGATGAAAGTAGGAAGCAGACTTGTTGGGAAAGAAGGGTTTCAGCTAGAGAAGGAGTGAGGGTGAGCAGGGTAATAGGAGGTAGAAAGAAGTAAAATTCATTGCAAATATGTATAAATCTGTCAAAAAAATAATTTAAAATTTTTCAAAGACCAAATGGTATCCTAAACATACATTAAGCAAATAAACTTGACACATTAAAATGTTAGTTTGGCCCCAAAGAGTGTGGTACTGTTTCACCAGCTACAACTTGAGTGTGTTACAACCTGAGTATGTTAGCGCTACTGGTGCTAGCCACAGAGACACCCACTGTGGAGCATCTTTAACTTTTCCTGGAATTTGCACGAGTGTCATCTCTGCCCCTTAAAAATTTGCTAAAGGGGTGGATCTGATCTGAAAATGCAGGGATGCATGGGACAGTTTCATATCTCCTACAAGAGCACCCTGTGTTCATCAGATCTGGGGTTAGACTTCAGGTTCCTTTTCTCGGCTGCTTCTAGATCGCTGTATTAATCCACTTACTTGCTTTTCTCAAATACGTAAGCTCCCTGTGTAGCACCTTAATTAACAGACAAGGGGGTTAATGAAAGAAAGCCCTTGGTAAATAACATTAACAAAGATGTTTTTATAGAAAAGGCTTCGTCTGTTGGCTGTCTTTTGTTTTGCTTTGCTTTTTTTTTTTTGTTTGTTTGACTACATCTTATTGTCTTCTTCCAAAGTGTTGCAGTTAATGTAACAAAGTATGGTTTCCACCACCTAAGTCTGCCACTTCCCTTTGCTTATCAACTTGCATGAAGTGGCCCTACGACTGCTTTTCCTTTCCAATGCCTTATTTGGTGTACAATCGCAGTGGTTTGCTTTCCTGCTGGAGACCTTACCCAGAGATAAGTCACGGTGACAATTTCATTATGTCTGGGCAGTTGGTGGCACATGGATGCCTAGTGTGCTCTGATCTTGCTGTGTCCTGATCACATGGATGCCTAGTGTCCCCTGATTGCGGGGACAGCAGCAGCCCCCTGCTGCAGGAAGGTGGAAGTCTCTGGTCTCCTCATGCTTCACTGTTGTTCAGAGAGAACAGCCTTGGCTGCTGGCTTTCATATTGCCTGTGGCTAGACTGGGGAGACACGGGACTTGCAAATAACTTTCCAGTGCTCACTTTGAGGCTATTTATCCTTCTCTTTTTAGACTCTGGAAGGAGGAGGCTCTTACCGGGGAAGCTTGAAGGACGCCACAGGCTGCCTGAATGAGGGGATGACCCCTCCCACACCTCCTAGAAACCTGGAAGAAGAACAGAAAGCCAAAGCTCTGAGAGGCAGGATGTAAGCTGCTCACTACCCTTTCCTGATGCATGAGTGTGCTGGACAGTGGCCGGGGAGAATTAGACAGGCGGCCCCATGCTGTCTGTGCACTACTCCCATCCTTTCTAAGGGAAGATGGTCCAGGTCTGTACAGTGCAATACTGGTCATCAATAGGCCACTTTGCCACCGCATTGACAAAGCTTGGGTTAGGGGAATAGTCTGTGATACAGCTGTTATTGACAAAATGTGGTTGTAACCAAAACAATAGAATTCAGAGAACAGGGGGATGGTTACCGTGGGTCTGCAGCATCAGGGAGTCCCTGACTGTGGCAGAATGGAGTCTAATGGAGTTGTCGGAGGAGGTAACCCCCAAATGTAGGCAAGAGAAGCATAGAATGAGAGGCTCTGCTGCCAGGAGGGGCCTGTTTCTGCCTCTTCTCCCAGGTCTTTAATTTCACATCCATTTGTAGGTTTCATTGTGCAAGAACCTCCTCTCACTTTGAATGACAAGTGTTAAGATGCCATTCACATCTTGCAAAAAACCCACGTGCTGTGTAAGGTTTGAGTTCTGTACCTTGATGCGAAGTCAGTCTCCTGGTATTTGAGATAGCGAAGAGCACACTGGACATTAAGTTTTCTCCTTTGGGGTTGATTCCTCTGGAAGCAAGCTGCCGGTAACTCGGTGTGTGAGGTTGCAAGTAGCACTCAGAATAGGCAGGTGGGAAGGGTCCCGTCCCATTGTCTTGTCTTCCCTTCTCCCTTACGTCCATAGGCTCCTTTATCTAGCCCACCGACATAAGAATGAGCAGAAATAGCTGAGACCATGTCCTTTTGCAGCTAGCAAATATGCAAAGTAAACAGTTAGGGCTCTGCCTTCTTGGAAGGGAAAGTGGTAACATCATAGCAAGAGCCTGGTGTCAAAGCATGGCTGTCCCCCATAATGGAGAGGACTAAGCATCATGTAAGCCAAGGCCTGTGTTTGCCCTCAGAACACTTTAAGGGTCAGAAGGACCCCAAGAATTATGTGAACGATCTGTCATCTCCTAAGTGAAGTTTCCTTACCTAGCTTCACCTGTGGTTGTTACACTAGTGGGGGCTGAGGGGGGTTAGAACTGGTTCCTAGTCCGTTGTCAAGGTCGGTGAAGCGACCTATGAGGTGACAGGTGGTCCTTGGAAAAGCCAGTCTCTTCGATTGTCACTCTGACTGAACGGGGCACTTGTCATTATCCAACTGAGATGTTGTTTGATTCTGTTTTAACAAGCCGGAAACATTCGTTGCTTTTCAGTCCACTGCACCATCGTTTGCCTCATCAGATTCTCATCCAATCCTCCACTTCCCATGTCCTGAGCCCTCTTGAAAACTGTTGAATTTCTCTGTCTATGTCCTCCCCATAACCTGCTGCACTTCATGGCCGACCTGAAAGAGCAGCTGCTTTGGTGTCAGGCTGTGAGAGGCTAGAAGCAGAGGTGTAGACATTAAAGGCTCAGTTAGGAAGTAGCAGCTGGACACCAAAGAGTTAAACAGAGCCATCTGGAGAGAAGATGAGAGAGAACACAGAGGGAGAAAGATGCTGAGAGTGGACTTGCTGCCCTTCAGTTCAGCCCCTCATCACTCACCAGATGCCTTTGAACACATCTCCCATCCCACCAGTGGATAAATCAATGAATAAGACAGTCACAACAGAAAGTCTTCACTCACGGCAGGTTTACATTCTAATGGGAGAAACCAGACAAACAAAATAACTTAAGTAATAGGTTGGAATCTGGAGAAGAAGGAAAATAGAGTTGAAGGAAGGCTGCGCGATGTCTCAACTCGGCATACTGGGTACCAAAGCTCACAGCTCCCTGTGGAAGGTCACACGTCCCCTACCAGCGTGGACAAGGGCAGGTACAAGATGTCTGATCTTCACTGTCTGCTTGACTGGATGAAAATTCCCTGGGAAACACTGGGTATGCCTGTGAAGACATTTCCAGAAGACCAATCCATGGGATGGGGTTCTGTACTGACTAAAAAAGAACAAAGGAAAATTGGATTGAACACCAGTATTCATCTGTACAGATATAGTGTGACCAGTTGCCTCCTTCTCCCCACTATGGTAGAATATACCCCCTTAAACCATGTGCCAAAATAAATCCTTCCTTATTTTGTCAGGTATTTTTGGTCATAGCAAAAATAAAAGTAGCAAGGCGTGGTGGCACACGCCTTTAATCCCAGCACTCAGGATGCAGAGACAGGTGGATCTCTGTGAGTTCAAGTCTACCCTGGTCTACGAAGTGAGTCCAGGACAACCAAGGATACACAGAGAAACCCTGTCTTGAAAAACCAAAAAAAAAAGAAAGAAAGAAAAGAAGGGGAGAAAGTAACTAATAAAAAAAACCCTTTTGCAGCTGGAAGAATTTCAGGTATATCAAAGAATAACATTCATTTGTGGGGAACTTTTACTGGAGGAATTGAATGCAAAAAAGAATTTCATTATTTTCAATTCGTTTAGCCGTTAATTATGCAGTACCTTGAAATGCACGTATCTCAATCTAGTTTCGTCTTGTTTTCTGAAGGAGTCTTGGCATGTAGCGCAGGCTGGCCTCAAGCTCTTGATTCCCCTGTGCCTCAAACACTGATATGACAGGTGTGCCCCCTACCACACATTGAGACTTCTTAGATCATGTCTCATCTTTCCATGTACTTTACTGGCCCTTCATGGAAACCACGCGCAGTTCCCTTTCCTAGAGACTCAAAAACCAAGAAGCCTTCATTGGTCAGCAAAGAACTGAAGATAAAAATATCGCTACCATGGGCTGGAGAGGTGGCTCAGCGGTTAAGAGCACTGTCTGCTCTTCCAAAGGTCCTGAGTTCAATTCCCAGCAACCACATGGTGGCTCACAACCATCTATAATCGGATCTGGTGCCCTCTTCTGGACTGCAGGCATACATGCAGACAGAATATTGTATACATAATAAATAAATAAATAAAATATTTTAAAAAAATATCGCTACCTGGTGGCAGAGCACCGGCCCTCCTCTCCAAAGGGCCACCCCAGCCCCAAATTCCCACTCTCGCTTTCCTGTGGGTTTTCACTTACCACTCTCTTCCAGGAAGTAACTTGGGCCATGCTAAAGATATATCTAAGGGCTTCTATTTGCCCTTGCCAGTTCCTTCCTGTGGCCCAAAGCACATGCTCGTGTGTTGGAGGGAGAGAGCCAGCTGGAAGTGCTGGGCACACTGATAAAGCATGTGTTTCTTTGCTTCCTCCATATGCTTGGAGGTCCCAGACCCCCAGAACTCAGTGGCTTCTCTGTATTGTGTAGGACAAGCATTTCAGATGAATTGCTACTTGGGTTTAGAGCAGTTGCTGGGTTGTAACAATTACAACTCCTCTTTGACATGTCAGAATGTCATCTCTCCTGTCATGTGGACCAAAAAAGAAATGTGCTGGTGTGCCTCCAAGCAGAACTCTTTCTGACTCCTGTAAACACAGGACCTCTGTGCCCTGTGCATAACCATGGTGTCTGCTGTACAGTGTTTGACTCTCAGAACTGAGGAAAGGAGTGGGTGGATACTTCAGGGCTGCCAGAGCCCTGGCCAGGCTGTTCCCTAGGCAGTAGGCTACTATGAAAGGATACTCTTTGGACCCTTGACACATAGGTTCAAATCCCACCTCTGCTCTTCTTCACTTTGTAGGCTTAGGCAAGTCATCTAACCTTTACAATTCCTGCCTTGTTATAAGCATAAGAAAACCCAGATGGGGTAACTGGTATATAATAAATGCTCTAAGAGGTAGAAATAATTCACAGGGAACACAAGAAAGCAAATGTCCATGTTATCAATCCCATATACTGGGGTAGAAAATGCTATATTCAAAGGTGTGAACATGGAATATCTGCAGCCGACCTAGGGTGTTTGGCCCTGACTGAGGATTTTCCAGGCCAGTTACCATGGATACATTCCTGACTAACTGCAGATGATGTATTATGGAAGCTTTGCTTCATGTCTGCCTCTCCGCCGCCTTTCAAGGCTGGTTATTATCACACCAATGCCTTTCCTCTTTTGCTAAGTAAGATAAGAATGGAGCCAAAATATAGAAAGAAAAGTCTCGTGTTGACCCATTGGCCTCAAAGCTTTCATAACTCAGTTTTGCAAAAGGTGGTTATAGTTATTTCTACCCTGTGCTTCTGCAAGAGGGGATGGGTTTTGACTTGGGCTTGCCTTGCATATACAACCCCCCAGGCTCCATCTCCAGCACTGTGGATAAGTGGCTGTGGTACACCTCTAATCCCAGGGCTCAGGAGGTGAAGGCAAGAGGATCAGAACCTCATGATCATTCTTGACTGTACAGGGAATTCGAGGCCAGCCTGGGAAATATGAAACCTTGTCTTGGAGGGGTGGGATGAGATTTCTTGCTTATTAATAAGTAGGACCCTCACTGTCTTTATCTCTTGCTCAGGTTTGTTCTGAATGAGTTGGTACAGACAGAGAAGGACTATGTCAAGGACCTGGGGGTTGTGGTGGAGGTAAGCAGACGGAGGGTGGGGTGTCTCTGTGGTCACCCAACCAGGAGCTAATTGAACCTTACCTGGCTCCAAGTGCTTTAACCTGACACTGCTGTACATATTTGATTTTCTGGGAATTTGCAGAAATGAAAATAAAAATGGTACAACTCAGACAGAAGGTGGAGGCAGATTTTGTTTTCCTCTTGTGGTGTTTTAGTGCATTTAGAGAGAGGTAGGGCCTGGTAGAGTGGGAGAAACTACCACAGTGTTGTCTTCTGACCCACACAGAGTGTGGGCTGACATGGGTGCCAAGGGATAGGGCGTGGCCCAGAACTGTCTGTAAAGTCTGCTGCTAACATCTCCTCCATTGTTCAGGGCTTCATGAAGAGAATAGAAGAGAAGGGGGTCCCTGAGGATATGCGAGGAAAAGACAAGATGGTGTTTGGAAACATCCACCAGATTTACGATTGGCATAAAGAGTGAGTTCTGTGTGCCCCTTGCGTCTGGCCTAAGGGGGATGTTTGAGGGGAGCCTCTTCAAGATGTCTTCTCTCTCCTTTTTAGTTTTTTCCTGGCTGAACTGGAAAAATGTATCCAAGAGCAAGACAGATTAGCTCAGCTCTTCATTAAACATGTGAGTGCCACCCCAACTCTCTCCCATCTCCCCAGGCGCCAACACACTCATTTTAAAATTCCACTCTTCTTGAATTTGCTCTCTCAGAACTCTGGTTTTTTTTTGGGGGGGGGTTGTTTTGTTGTTGTTGTTGTTGTTTTTAAACACATTTGGCCATTTCGCTGCCCTTTTCTTTCCTCCATATGTCCCATTCCTTGTCCTTAACTGCCCTTGAGTCTGGGGTGAGGAGGGTGAGCAGAAAGCCAAGGTACCTGATTGTCACATTTTCTTCTGTACCAGGAGCGGAAGCTGCACATCTATGTGTGGTACTGCCAGAACAAGCCACGTTCTGAGTACATCGTGGCTGAATATGATGCCTACTTTGAGGTGAGCTGCTCAGGCCAAGACAGCCGCATTAAGGCATTCTGCAGGTCCCCCATCCCCAGGTGCCCCTACCCCTGGCCTTCATGACAAGAAACCTGCCTCCACAAAGCCATTAGCTTCTTAGCTCCATCCCCATACGCACCTTTGCTTGAAGGACGTGGCTCTCTGTACACACTGTAGAGATGCCTCTGTTTGTTGAAAAATTCTATCCCAGACTGTATGGAGGTGCTTGTCCTCCTCATGGATTGTGTCCACATTCTTCTCTAACTGCCCCTAGGAGTGTTGCTAAGTGCCTGCCCCCTGTTTAAAGGATTTACAGCCCCTTCATGGTCAGCTTTTTGTCTTCAGCCTCACACCTTTGAGTTTGTTCCATCCACAACATCCCAGGCCTTGGGATCCTTTGTTTCTAAGATCATTCCTATGCCTAGCACCTCCAAGTGTGCAGATGCCCCAGCATGGCAGGATCGCTTCTGCTGGTAAAGAGGCAACACCACCCCTTAGAAAGAGCCCTGAGTGTTTGGAGAGCAGAGTTCAGGGCCCAGCCTTGTAGGCCGATTGTGTCTGAGGGGAAGCCCTTACCTGATTCTGCCCTGGAGTGGTAGAGAGAACATAGAGCCTGTTTCAGCTTTTCTCCCAGGACTGAGGTGAGAACTGTGATGTGACAATACCCACTATGAAAACTCAAGAGCCAAGTGAGGCCTTTGGGTCTGTGTGATGCATCGCTCATAACATGAACAGTGGGGTAGGAAGTTGTAGCGTGAAGATTCTGAAGTTTGCCTGGAGAGCTTGAAGACTAACCACTCACCCCTTCGGACCTTTGTGTTTCAGGAGGTTAAACAGGAGATCAATCAAAGGCTGACCCTTAGTGACTTCCTCATCAAGCCCATTCAGAGAATAACAAAGTACCAGTTGCTGCTCAAGGTGAGAAGCTGGGAGCCTGGGTCCAGGCTGGAGAAGCGTTTCCTCAGGCTGGAGCAGTGAGCTAAGAACTTGGGATCGTCTCCAGGATGATCCTTCAGAGTTAGAAAGCTGATGCTCACTCAGCTTCGTGCCTGAATAGCTTGCATGGCCCTTGCTTCTGCCCTTAAGGTTGCTTGCTCTTTGTTTTCCGTTCTTTGATTTATTTTATTCCCCAGACCTATCTCACTCTTTCATCTTTCATTTGGGGAACCGAGCCAAGGCTCTCTCTATCAGTGGTTCTCAACCGTCCTAATGCTGTGGCCCTTTAATACAGTTCCTCATGCTGTGGTGACCCCCCCCAACCATAAAATCATTTTGTTGCTACTTCATAACTGTAATTTTGCTGTTATGAATCATAAACATCTGACATGCAGGATACCTGTTGTGCGACCCCCAGTGGAGTCACAACCGACAGGTTGAGAACTGCTCCCCTATCCTATGCCTTTACCCTGAGCCTCTTCTCTCAGTTTGTTGCAGCCACTGACTCAAAACTTATGCCTTTGAAAACTAAGGCATAAGCCAGGCATGGTGCCGTTCAGCTGTACTTCTGGCATTCAGGACGCTATGGCAAGAAGGTCATGAGTACTCAGCCAGCCTGGGCTGTGAGTGAGACCCCATGTCAAACAAACAACAACAAATCCCTAGAAAATAGTAAGAGTATAAGACTAGGATGTCAAGTCAGGGAAGGGGGCACCCTGGAGACCTTACCTAGTCCCTAATATCCGATCATATTCTAAACGACTTAACTTGATTTTTTTCTTCCCCTTCTGGAAACGAGAAAAGAAAGTCAAGTGGAAGAGTTGATTTTCCTTTCTCCTGTCTGTCTTGTCACGGTCCCACTTTGCTTCCCTTTGCTTCCTTTCTCCCCAGCTTATTTGTCATATTCTGGAGTCTTTCTCAGTATCTTTATGTCTAACATGATTCATCATTTCATTTCTCAGCTTACTACAAAGCATTGCTGCCTCCACTGGGAAGGGAAGTCTTTGGGGTGTTGTTGCGTTTTTATGATAAGTTTTTTTTTTGTATGGCTCTCTGGCTTTTTTACTATCTGATTCACCCCTCCCACGCCCTTCCTCACTAGGACTTCCTGCGATACAGTGAGAAGGCTGGTTTGGAGTGTTCAGATATCGAGGTAGGTTTCTGCTTGTAAATGCTTGCTGTTCTTAGGACCATATCGAGTGTCTTGTCCCCAAAGGAAGTCCAGGGTCCAAGCCACTCCCCTCTTAGTCAGCAGCATGAGAAATAGCAAGTGCTACTGAGCACAGAGTGTTTCTAAGAATTCAAGAATCCTGTCCTGGGCCAGCCCAGAGCCTAGTCCACTGGTGTTTGCTGCTCTTGCTGGGTATATGGAAAAGAGTGACATTTGACACTCGGTAAAATTGCAGACTCAATATGCAACTCTGTCCCTGGCTCCAGGTGCCATTTGACCCTAACACATAAATTATTCTATTTCCATTCCCCCACACACCCTGAGGATTACCCCCTAAGTGAGTCCTTTGTGCTGCCATAGGGATTATTTTAAGCCAAAGAGGTTGCAGCCATTTCTGGAAGGTTATTTTAGGTCAAAACCTCCTGTGTTTTAACAACCAGGCTAAGCTGTTGCTTGGGCATTCTGAAAGTAACACAGAAAAGTTAGAAAATTGAAGGGTGGTGGCAGGGGTGGGGGGCCGAGGGATGGTAAAAGTGGGAGGTAGAAAAGGATGGGCTGGGTAACATTTTCCCGAGTATTGTCACCATTGACATGGAGCCCCTGTGCTAATGCCAGCCTCTCTTATCTAAGAGCCCCACACAGTCCTCTGAGAGTGGGCAGCAGGGACCACACCCTTTCTGAGGACAAAGGGACTAGGGGAGATAGGTCGTGCTTTACAGCCCTGAGCTTTGTGAGCTCCCTGTTGAGTGTTAGTCTTTCGTGAACTTCCTACTGAGTGCTGGTCCCCATCCTGAGTGATGCTTTCTTTTCCACAGAAAGCAGTAGAGCTGATGTGCCTTGTCCCCAAGCGCTGCAATGACATGATGAATCTGGGTCGCCTGCAGGGCTTTGAGGTAAGCCCTTAGGAGTGCTTCTAAACACATACGCGCGCGCGCACACACACACACACACACACACACACACACACACACACACACACACCTGTACATGGCCAGAGCCAGGCCACACAGGTCCTTCGCTTTGAAGCTCTGGCCTGTCACTGCCCCTCCAGCTCACAGATCTGGAAGACGGAGGTATTGCAGAAGGAAGCTCAGTGATAAGGTGGAAGGAAAACTTTGGGCCAAAGAGAGAATCAGAATCCCAAGGGAACTGGAAAGAGACAAAGTTCCTTATGGCCCAGCCACACTCTCTTCCCTCCTTCCTCCCGGCTGAGAAATGTGAGCATCCGAACGAGGCACCCCAGGGAGTGTGGTGAGCCAGGAACCCAAGTGGGAAAGTGAACTGTTCTCCAGGTGATAGGTCTTCTATAGAAGTCTAACCACTTTTATAGAGTTGGATTTTAGGTCAGTGAAGGTGTAGGGCTCTAAAACACCACACGACACATTTCTGTCCCTTGCCAGGGGAACCAAGTCTTAAGGGAAATAGCTAGATGTCCAGAAGGCTCGATGGTTTTTGGAAGAGCCATCATAACAGAGCACTGTGCATCCGATGGCTTAAACGACAGAAATTCCTCCCCCTAGGCCTGAGGCCTGAGCAACTGTGAGGGAGGACCTGCTCCCATCTCCCTCCTTAGTTTGTTGGTGACATCTTCGGGTTCCCATAGCATTTCTGTATCATGTCACCTCCCCTCTGATGTGATACCATGTCTGTGTCCAAATCTCCCTTTCATAATCTTACCTGCTGGCCATCCTGAAGTCTAAGGTTTCATTATTCTCTTTTTGGGGAAAAGGGATTCCTGGAAGTTTCGATAATGGGGAAAGCAGTGCTAGCCAGCCCAGCCTTGACAAGGTTTGGCAGATAAAGAGCAGAAGAGGGCCGGCTGTGGTGTCACTGAAGGTGGGAGACACTACAGCCCAGTTTGGACTATCCTCCTCTCCCTTCTAGTCCATCCTTCATGCCGTGCCTGGGTCCCACGCTTTGTTGCGATAGGAGCCAGGTGGCACTTTTTCATGGGTTCCCAGCTCTGTAAGGTAGACGGCAGTCAGATATTAGCATAAACCTAGCTAGCTACTTGGCCCACTTGTGTGCTTGGGTTCACAGGTGCTTTCTTGTTAGTCCTCCTGAAGAGATTTTACACTTTCCTCTTCTGACATTATACCAAGCCTGAGGCTGTTGTAAGCAAATCAGGCACTCTGCTACCTCTTGTTCTTCAACCTCCATGCCCTCGTGTTATCTGAATAGGAGCTAGCTTTCTCTGAGTCCCTTCAGGAAGTGACTTCTGAGAGGAGAGAAGGCATCCATTTGTGCTGTCTGACCCACCTGAGACTCTCTCTCTCTCTCTCTCTCTCTCTCTCTCTCTCTCGTGTGTGTGTGTGTGTGTGTGTGTGTGTGCTGTAAAGCTACACAACAGAATGTAAAGTTTTCTCTTGTAAATCAAGCACCATTGTCCAGTATATTCATCAATCAGCCACAGAGAATCTGCTCTGCATTCCCTCAGCTGATTGGGAAGGGCATAGAGCATATGCCTCCTCCCTCTTTGGGGCCCTCATTCCCATTGTCTCCCTCTCAGATCTTGTGGTTTTTCCCTTCAGTGCTGACTACCTGCACCCCTGAGTTCTTGCGTAATGTTAATACAGTATATAGAGCTTTTCTGGCTAGCTGGTCACTGGCTTAATATTAACTTTGAACCAAGGTAGAGATAAGCCTGTTGTCCTGCTGACCTTGGCGGTCAGGAGCCACAGTCGAAGCCAAGGGCAGGTATTTCTCAGCAACATGAAGGAAAAGTGACCCCTGTGCCAGGGAATGCTTGGGATATGGGTGTCACGTGAAGGGCATGACTGGCATGTGCACTAAATGGCAAAAAATACACTAAGAAAGTGTATTTCATAGAACCTCTGACCTCCATCTCGATGTCAGAGTCTTCTTATTGCAGAGCAATTAAATAAATAAATGATAAGCAGCAAGGCTTTGTGATTGGTGCTGTGACAATCAGCTGGATGGGCCCTTTCAAAACATCTCTGGGAAGCTGATTAGAAGATGGCAAACCAATTGCGTACTATATAGCTTGATAGCTGAGTCTTTTTAACAAGGATCACAGGGTCTAGAGATATCGCTGACCTTATAAAATAGGGTACCACTCTATACACCCCAACTTCACCTGTCAGTCTTAGCAAGAAACTAAAACTTCAGAGTATCCTTATCTTAAATAAGAGAAGGATGTGAGAGGGACCCACTTCATCAGGTTATTTGAGATCCTTTCTATACCATTCTCTTTGGCCACATTGAAAGTACCCCAGGTCCTTGCCGCATGCCACAAAGAATCCAGGCAGACAGGATTCTCATAGCTGCAGGGAAGATAGGCTATTTCCAGCTCTAAGCATCACTAGTCTTCTTTAATTAAAAAAAAACAAAAACAAAAACAGAAACAAAAAGCAAGAAAGCACCAGGCAAGGGTCCCACACCTCTAAACCCATCATTCAAGAAACAGAGGCAGATGGATCTCTGAGAGTTCAAGACCAGCCTAGTCTACATAACAAATTTCAGGCCAGCCAAAGCTATACAGTTCAGTCCTGTCTCAAAAAGAGAAAAAAAAAAACATAAGGCCAAGATCATTCGTTCCTTTTTAGCTGTTTTCCGCTGGTATTTTTGGGCCTTATTTCATGTTGATTCCATCACCTAAGCCTGTTTTTTTCTCCAACAACCTTATACAAACAGGGAAATGTTCATAGTCTGTCCCTAGATGAGTAATTGGATCCCAATTCAGTGTCTTGCTAGAGTTCCAGTGGATCCCAATTCAGTGTCTTGCTAGAGTTCCAAGGTTTTGAATATCAGGTCTGTTGTCCACATCCCACAGCAGTAGGAAACACATCGCCCAAGAGAGCTTAATCCATCTCCCTGCTTTTCACAACCTTCCCTGGACCCCTTATCTCCCTCAGGGCACCCTGACTGCTCAGGGCAAGCTTCTGCAGCAAGACACATTCTATGTGATGGAGCTGGATGCTGGCATGCAGTCCCGGACCAAGGAGAGGCGCGTGTTTCTCTTTGAACAAATCGTCATCTTCAGTGAACTTCTCCGGAAGGGGTCCCTCACCCCAGGCTACATGTTCAAAAGAAGCATCAAGGTGACAAGGGGCAGTGGAGGTGGAAAGGGGCAGGGAGCATCATGGGGGCTGAAGCTAACTGATGATCACGATGAGAGGCAGTGGCAGGCCCAGGGCCAGGCTCTGGCGTGATCTTGAAGGTTTACCCATTCATGTCATTCATCACAAGACAGAGCTTGAGATTTCACCGGTAGATCCAGAGTAATTTAGAAACCTCTCCTGAGATTAAAAACTTTGAAAGAAAAGCTGGAGAAATGTCTTACCACTTACCAGTACTTGCTCCTCTTCCAGAGGGCCTGTGTTCAGTTCTCAGCACCCACAGGATAGCTCGCAACCATCTGTAACTCTAGATCTGAAGGATCTGATGCCCTCTTCTGACCTCCATGGGCACCAAGCATGAACGTGGTACTCAGATACCCATGCAGTCAAACACTCATATATGTAAAGATACAAGAGAAGAGAAAGTATAAGTTTAATAGAAAGGACTATGGAAGATAGCCATAGGTTGGAGATTTATTTTAACTCCTTAAGTAAGAAAAGATAAACTTGTTTTGTTTCAGATGAATTACTTGGTCTTGGAAGAGACTGTCGACAATGACCCCTGCAAATTTGCACTCATGAACAGGGAGACTTCAGAAAGGGTCATTCTTCAGGCTGCCAACTCAGACATCCAGCAGGCCTGGGTGCAGGACATCAATCAAGTCCTAGAAACACAGAGAGACTTCTTAAATGGTATGTGACAAGCCTGCTTCTCAAAAGGCCATTTCAGGGGACCCTACTACCCCTGAGCATCCTTGGCTCTATGTTCATGGAGAATTAACGAGGCATTCTATCTGGCCTCCAACTCATATAGTCAGAGACACTTCAGAAGCCTCTTAACTTGAAGGAATAAAGAGAGCAGATAGGTATGAGAAAGAAGCCCCATGCTTTTAATGAAAGGGGTATTTTTCTGTAGGATATTATGTATATCTGTCTTTGTGATCCCATCATCAAGTGGTAAATAATTTGGGGAAAGATATAAGACAGTCATATCTTATATTGTAGTGGCCTGAGTTCTACATGATTCCTGGTCTCCTGCCTTCTAGGTGGCTGGTATGTTTAGGATTATCTGGAGATAACTAGGACTTTGGTAAAGCAGTTCAAATCCTTCCTCTTTTCCCAACAGGTGAGAGAGCCTGGCTAAGCGATCCATCTAGCTGACCTTCCCCCTTTCAACTGGGAAACAATTGCTAAGCCTAACTCAGTAGTAGCCAAACTTCCCACAACAAACTGGTGGTTACTCAGATAGTGTGGACCCTACGGGCATCCGTAAGAGGTGAAGGAGAATCGCCGTCCTGTTTGTGTTTCCCTTTGGCCCCTGCTGGTATCTGTTCACCTTTCTTGTAGCTTTTAGCATGTGGGTAGAGGTGGAGAAGCGGAAGGTAATATTGCTCTACTGATGGGCCCTGAAGTGGGAGGTGAAAATGGAACCAGTAATGCAGTGAACAAATCGTCTCACAAGGGCACAGACACATAGACATCACTTTCGGGTGTATCACCTCTTCTTGCCTCTGAGATCTGTACTGTATACATGGCCACATGTCCCCATACATACATGCCTGTGTGTGCCTGGCATCCCAGGTGCCCCATCTCTTCTTACCAGTGAAGTAGCAGAGATTGTGCTACATGCCTTCTTTTGGTTTCCACATGCACTTAAACATGTATGTGCACATAACACTGGACCACCTTGGGGTGTACTCCTTGCCTCTGCCGAGATTGCCACCACATGGCTGTGTGTGCTTGCACATATACACATTCTCTCGTGGGTCCACCCTTGGTCTACCTCCTCTTCTTGCCAGGGAAGTTTCTAGGTGCTTTCAGATGATGTGAACGTAGCACTCACCAGGTGTCTAGCATGGAACGGAATGCTTTGGGGAAAGGTGAGAGGTACCATCCTAGCTGAGGACCTTGGGTGTGGGGTGTGATGCTTCTCTGTGCCTCGCTCAGCTCGTTTTATGGAAAAGGAAACTGGAGTTAGATCTCTTCTGCCCATGCTGGAGTGTAGGGGTAGGCAAGCAGTACTGCCTTAGGACAGTCTGGCCCACCACACCCTGCCATGTCACTTTTCTTCATGGTAAGGAATGTGACCCAGTGTTTTCATATTTAAAAAAAAAAAAAAGTTAGGACTGGGGTCATAGCTCAGTGGTTGAATACTTGCTTAGTGTTCATGGGGTCTTGAGTTCAACCATGAATACCTTTTTAAAAAACATTTTCGTTGTTAAACAAAAGAAGGCTATAAGCAGGATCCCATGATTTTTGTTTTGTTTTAGTTTGGTTTGGTTGTTTTTCAATACAGGTTTCTCCGTGTAGCCCTCGATGTCCACCACCACCTGGTTCAAGATTCCATGACTTTTAAAGACAGAACATAGAAGTTCAATGCCATTTCAAGCCACCAGAGAGTATTTAGGGGCCATGGAAAAGGGAAACACTAAGAATACCCAACATTCTTCTTTATCCTAAAACATTGGCAATTAAACAGCACAGGTTAGAACTGTGTATATATATAGATATAGAATATATATATAAAGTTATATAGCTTACAATTTCTGACTATGCAACTTTGACTAAATACAGCTTGTTGCTAGTGTGATTTAATGTAAAAATCTGTCCATATGTAAAATAGATTCATTTAAATTACATTCTATGAAGGATTTCTGGTGGGCTAAATGGGAACAAGGGTTTTAAGCTCATCAATTCATAGTAAGGTGAAACCAGAAATAAACAAATTAACAATAGTGGGTCCCATGTAGTCACTCCCTCCTCTGCATCAGGAGTGAAAGTAAGCATGTGTCTCTTTCTTCACGCTTAATCCCCACATCAGAACGACATGGCTGTATTATCATCCTGCCTTTTTTTTCAGATGAGGAAAAACAGATTTGGTGTCATTAAGAAACTTGTCTACAAGTTACATCTCAGTAGCAAACCCCTCCCTATTCCCCCTTCCTATCCCGCCCTTCCACCCTCTTCCCCCCAGAAGTTTCCCCTTTCAGTCCAACAGATGGTTCCTTCTCTTATAACAGTATTATACAAAACAATAGATATAAATATGCCACATTTATGAGAGTTAAATGGCCCAGTATACCTTCCCAATGTCCAGTTTATACATATTTGGCCCCTGACTTTAACATTCTACTATCTAACCAACTCCATGAGTTTAAAGGTCTCTATGTGACTCAACATTCATACTAACTTGCAACACACTTTTAAGAGTATCTTCTTAGATCTATAACACCCTCTTGATTCCTAAACAATTCAAAATTTAACTATGAGACTCTAGCTGTCTATTCTTCAACCACCTCAGAGACCTGAGAGGGATAAATATATTTGCTTATATAGGAAGTGCAGGGCCTGCAGCTTCCAAAACTAAGAAAGAACATACCAATGACTGCCTGGACAGTTCCCATTTTCTCTCCATACATTCCAGCATCAGTCTTCAGCCTTTGGGTCCTGTTTCTCTGACAGACATTTGTTGTAGAGCAGGGATTATGAAGGACTTACCTACCCTGTCTTGGCAGAGTTAGGCTGTCGACTTCCCTGCTACCAAGTTTTGTCCTTTTTGGACAGCAGTCTGTCTGCGGTTGGTGCAAGGGGTTTTTCATGCCAAGAGAAAGGCTTGCCACTAATTCAACCATCTTACAGTGGAGGTTCTTTGATGCTTATCTTCCACTTGGAGTAGAATAGGGGGTGCTGTCAGGCGCTGATATGTCTCGATATCAAAAAAAAATCTTAATTTAAGACCACATCTTTGAATGCCATATTCTGCAGATCTCTTGGGGTTTTTGAAGATGCCCTATCCATCTCTTGTATTTAGATAAGCAAATGTTGCTTGTCTCTTAGCAACTTGATTACTGGGTAGCTTAGAGAATATCTGTGATAGACTGTCATAGTAGCTAATAAAGTGACATGTTTGCATGACTAGGAGTTTGTTTTAACTATCCTAGACCGTTTTAGACGGTTGGTATCAAGAGGTCAGAGCTTCACATTTTATTTTTAAGTATCTCTAGGTATGATACCATTAGGAAGCGTTACCTTTAAATTTGTATCAATATACAAAGATCTATTCAATTCCAGGCTTCAGAGCTATCAGAAATAAATTTTTCTCACCAAATCTGTTCAGCCAACAGACTCCATTGATGGTATTTGTTACAGCAGGACCAACGTGCTGAGACAATTGTAATATTTTTGAAATTTTTTATGTTCTGATTGTATATGAGATAGAGTTTTTTACCAACTAAAATTACTTAAGAATTTAAAAAAAAAAGAAAGAAACTTGTCTAAGGCAAAAACAGTAGGTGTGGTGTGATGGCGCACACCTTTAATCCCAGCATTTGGGAGACAGAGGCAGGTGGATCTCCAGGATCGAGACCAGCCTCATCTACAGAGTGAGTTCCAGGATAGCCAGGACTAAACAGAGAAAACCTGTCTTGAAAAACAAAAAGAAAAGGGTCTGAACTCAAATCTGTGACTTGAGAGCTGATTCTTCCATACAGCTGCCAGTAGCAGAGCAGACATTCGTCCAGCACTTCCTAGCAAACAAAGCAAAGAAAGAGGGAAGAAAGGAAGGGAGGGAGGGAGGGAGGGAGGGAGGGAGGGAGGGAGGGAAAGGAAGGGGACATAGGAGAGGGGCAGCCAGGCAGGTGATCTGATGTAAGAAACTGATCCCAAAAGACAAAAACTCAGTTTGAGATTCCCAGTTTGAGCTTGGCGTGGTGGCACACGTCTGTAATTGCGGCAGTCAGGAGGTTGAACCAGGACTGAGTGAGAGAAAGAGAGGCTTCCTGATCTCAAGACCAAGTCATTCCAGTTAAGGCTGGTGAAAGGATACAGGCCTAACCTTCTTCACAGCTTATTGAAGAAAACAGTATTTTCCAGTGCTTTAGAGTACTTAGTGTGCATAATTAGGTCGCACCCCAATTCCGTGTCATAGGTAAAGTTCACAACTCAGTTTATAGGGCTTACTCAGCGAGAAAGTACTGAAGTGCTGCTCTGTGATGTGCTTAAACCTGGAACCGCATTGCTTTTAGCAGAGTCGATGATTCAGATTCTATATGGTCCCCAGAGCCCTTTCTCCTAATTATAGAGAATGATGGAGCTATCACTGAACCAGGTAGTCATTCCCTGA
This sequence comes from Lophiomys imhausi, assembly GCA_907164525.1. NCBI lineage: Eukaryota > Metazoa > Chordata > Mammalia > Rodentia > Muridae > Lophiomys > Lophiomys imhausi. The sequence goes on along the minus strand of CAJQZJ010000531.1, from coordinate 1,288,710 downwards.
GTATTTAATGTCCACAGAATTCTCCCCAGGAGTCGCAGGGGCCGTGCTCCAGCAGGCCTGCCGTATATTTTGATACCCTCTTGAGAGATGGGTGTCAGAACAGGACCAGGCTTCTTACAGACACATGTGCAGGCATCCCTGCCAGTCTTCCCTCTTGAGACCTGATTAGAAAGGAGTGTGTGACCCCTGTCTCGCATCTATTGAAATGATGCTGCACCCACCACTGTGTGCTGGGCCACAGCGGATGTTAATCCACTGAAATGGTTGTTGAAGCAAATGCCGATAAAAATGGCCCAATTGTACGAGCCCTGAAAGTCCCCTTCATCCAGCAGTCTACCATGGTGGCTTTTCCTAGCTGTGTCTCTTGAGTGCTCAGCCCTGGAACTTTGAATCTTAATAAAGCAAAGCAGAACTCTGCTCTTTCCCTTCAAGCCACCGTTCTCGGAGTTGCCCCCACTGCCATTCTGCCTGGTCTCTCCCCTGCTATTTTCCTGCTAGGCCTGTTCCTCCCTCCACATCCCCTGATCTCTTGTTTGACTTTGGCCTCAAAATGGCTTCAGAATTAGATGGGACATCTCTGCCTGCTCCTTTCAAATCTGCTTGCTAACTGCTGCAACCTCCGTGTTCCTCAAATGGACCTCGGTGATGGGATCCAAATTTAAAACTGTTAAGGCTACTTAATACAGCCACTTCTCATCTTCTTCAGACTGATATCCAACCTCACTAAGCCTTCTAGACACCATGCACCCCACCTCCCTTACCTGTTTGTCCCCTCCTTTTCCATGGAGGTCTGTATCTCAGGTATCCTGAGAGCTCTGTGTACCCAATGCTTCATGTATGCTTCCTCCTGGCAGATGTAAACATCAGAGTGGCAGCCAGTCCCTTCCCCTTTTTAAAGCTCTTTAAACACACACACACACACACACACACACACTCAAATACTCACTCACAGAGAGAGAGAGAGAACCTAGTATAATGCTGGTACCTAGCAGGCCTCTGCATCCTTGTGGGATTCCTGAAGGTAGAATAACTCTCTCTTCTTACCCCACAGCCCTCCAGTCACCCATTGAGTACCAGCGGAAGGAAAGGAGCACAGCTGTGATCCGGTCCCAGCCCCCTAGGGTTCCACAGGCCAGCCCCAGACCCTATTCTTCTGTCCCCGTGGGCTCAGAGAAGCCCCCCAAGGGCTCCAGCTACAACCCACCTCTGCCACCTTTGAAGATATCTACCTCCAATGGCAGTCCAGGGTTCGACTACCACCAGCCTGGGGACAAGTTTGAAGTTAGCAATGTAAGTGGCAGCTTGTTACTCATACCTCAAAGACCTCAGAGGTCACTTTAAGAAAACAGCATCTTTTCAATTATTTTAGCAGGAGCAATCCATTAAATATAGGTCTCACTTATTTGCCTTTCTTTCCTTGTAATTAACTGAAACCAGCTTCCTCTGGCTGGCACTGTGTGTTAAAGGGCTGTTAGCATCTAAATGTGGGGGAATTCCTGTGGCAATAAGGAAAATGGTGCTTTATAACAGAGCTCCTGCTTGCCATATTAGAAAGAGACAGTCCCATCTAACAGTGACGTGCACCTACAGCCGGAAGCTCACCCTCCATTGGCTGATGTGGCAAGAGGAAGCTGACCATTGATGACCACATGGAGAAGCTAGGCTCCATAGTCCACACTTCAAACACCCCTGAATGGCATTGTAACACAGGCCTAGTCTGCACAGCTGGCTTCATCCTAAACCACAGTGGGAAGAGGAGAGAAATGAGAAAATGCTAGGCTATCTTAGAAGCCGGGTGATTTGGTTTCTGCTCCAAACTCTGACCCTCACTTTTAAACCCTAGTGAATTTGCCCATCAGACCTACGTGTTCTTGAGAACTCATTAGGTCTGAACGCCTGCATTTCTTACCCTCAGGGTCCAATTTTATAATATGTGGTTCTTTTCCCAAACCGTTAGTCAGTTGATGCTGATTTTGTTCAAATCCATGGTTGATGTGACAGTTCACTCCTCTACTGCGGTCACTGTCCCCACCTATTCCATCATATCACCTGAAATAATTTTCTGCCCTAGAAAAAGCCTGCCCGTGTGAATCAGTTGAAGTCACTTTGGCATTTTGTCAGCCATATGGAAGATTTTCTGGCTCTCACCATGCTCTAGGAGGCAACCTGGCCTCCCGGGGAGTTACAGGTCT
>CAJQZJ010000531.1:1272182-1286508 GCA_907164525.1 Lophiomys imhausi | reverse complement strand
GCACAGGCAAGTGATGCTTCTTAAAAGGATGAAGTAATGATCTGGGCGTGTTGGTGCATGCCTGTGGTTCCAGCCCTTCAGGAGGCTGAGGTACAAGGATCTCAAGTTCAAGGTCCTAGATTATGCATCAAGTGAGGTCTCAAAAAACGAAGGGGGAGCACGTAGCAGCAAAGGGTCGTTTCTGTGGAGGAGGATCGTGACCCCTGACTTGACGTTGGCCTGACTCACTCTGCCCAAAAGCTCACATGCCCCTGTGCTGATAACAGGTTCTTCCTGCCATCAGGAAGGCTGCATGCTAGAAAGGAGCTCCCAGATTGAAGGTGCATCCGTAACTTTCCACGAGGCCACCAGCTGAAGCCGTACGCTTTGGTTATAATACTGTATTGCTATAAAATTGTGCCTCCAGAGCATGTTAACAAAAATGTCATCCCTCAGGAGTGTTCTGCTTGCTCCTTATCCTGCCAGCGGGCCACCTGGCCTTTAACCACGCAGTAGGGTGCAGAGCGATCCACGGGAACCACCCTCCTTGTGTTTGTGTGCCTTCCGCCCCTATCTCCTAGCAGAACGACCTAGGAGGCTGCAATGGGACCTCATCCATGGCTGTAATCAAAGATTACTATGCACTGAAGGAGAACGAAATCTGTGTGAGCCAAGGCGAGGTGGTCCAGGTCCTCGCCGTCAACCAGCAGAACATGTGTCTGGTATACCAGCCTGCCAGCGACCACTCCCCAGCAGCAGAAGGCTGGGTCCCAGGCAACATCCTGGCACCCCTCACCAAAGCCACAGCGGCGGCCGAAAATAGTGACGGGAGCATCAAGTAAGTGCTTCCACGGCTTCCTGGGAGAGGAGTATGTGAATTAAAAAAAAAAAAATCAAAACCAAAAGAACAGGAAATTCAAACACAGTAGGGAATCCCTGCTCCTTGTTCATGACCCAGTGGTGTGTGATCAGGGTGTGAGTACTGCAGCTCGGGGTGGCTAGGCTGGATTACTCCGGGGTTGTGGTGGTGGTGACGGTGACGGTGAATTTTCTTTCCCTTTCGTTTATAATTTTCTGTTCATTTTTCCCCTTCTTTTTTCCCCCAACTCTGTTAAGAAAAGAACCGTACTGAGACCCTAGGTGACAAAAGACTTGCCTTCCGTTGCTACATTTGACCCTACCACGGGACTCACTGGACTGGACTTCTATTTATATTGTATGAAGTTACTGATATATATATATATATATATATATATTATTATTATTTTTGATTGACACCCAAAAATGACCTTAGCACAAATGCCAGGCCTGGACAGGTCAGAGCCTGCTGCTTCTCCCAAAAGAGAGAGGATTTTTTTTATTTTGTTTTGTTTTTGTTTTTGGTTGTCCATGGCAATTCCTCTGTATAGATTGTAACTTTTATTTTTATTTCTCTCCTCCCCTGTCACTTTAATATATGTTCATGGTAATTTGTAAGATATTTTCCTTATTTTGATTGCAAAAGCCCTTCTGAACACATTCCTGTATAGAGCATTTTGCACTATTTAAAGAAACCCGTATGGATGAAGTCAGGCCGTGCAATATAATGAGGAGCCACAATGTTCATCATTGTACCTGTAATGTAACTAATAATTTTAAATGTACTATTTTAAATATGTAAAATAAATTTTCACCATGAGCATGTTTTAATGAGGTTAAAGACTAGTTGACCCTTTTTCCCATCTCATTATTCTCAGACTTTTGAGTGTGAAATGATTTTTTTTCCTTTCTTTTCTGTAGTTTACGGGTTGTTGACCACGTTGGTAGGTTTTTTTGTTTTCCTGTATAAAAGTGCCTTTGTTGCTAAATCTTGACCCTGCCCTTCCCACTAAACATCCCCTCTGGGTTTTCTGTGACTTCACCAAAGGGGAGCGATACAAGTCAGTGCAATCCAGAGGGTCCCCAGCAACAGCTTTCCTTGAGGTGCTGATGTCCATGGGTGACTAGCACAGGGCGGCGTTAGCCTGCTTTTCTCACAGCTCCCCATGCCTCATGGCCACCCATGGGAGGGTCCAAGGCACTACCATGAGGTGACAGAGCAGTGACATTGGCTCAGCTGCCCTGCTTTGGCCCTTCTCTGTCAGGAAGTAGAAGCTACTGATGTCCCCAGGTAGCCACAGAAATCAGAAGTGGCCCCGCAGTGAAGTAGGCCCAGCCCGTTTTAGTCTAGAGATGTTGAACTTGGAAACCTTGGAAGGGAAGGCTACAGAGCCCTGACGCAGCCAAGACTCAAAGAGAGAGGTAGCTCTTAATAAACAGTACTCCCGTTCCCCAGGCACGGAGCCCACCTTCCTCCTCACCTTTGGATGTCTTGGTCTTAGGGGAGAGGGGCAAAGAGAACAGATACATGTACCCACGAGCCCCTGGGGTCCCTTGCAAGCCCCCGTCTCGCAGTGTCGGGTGGCACTGGAAATGAACAGCTGACTAAACGTGGCATTCGTGTTAATCAGCAAAGGCCACTCAACTCCCTCTTCTCTGGGCCTGCTATGACCACGGGGACCGGAATCGGTTACGATCCCTCCAGGATAACTGTCACAGCAACTGTGCCCACCTCAGTCGCTGGGCTGGTGGCCAAGAGATGGAAGCTCCCCAAACCGTGGTGATGTGTTCTTCTGGGAAGAAGGATTTGAAATTGAACCTCTCCTGCCAGCTGTGCTCCTCCGATCTTCCTCCCACACTATTTTTAGCATGTCTCATTTGTCACCAAGCACACAGTGGAGCCCAGAGGGTGACAGCCAACAGGTGTACACCCCATACATGCACAAACACACACACAGTACTCCTTCTGCCTTGGGATTGTTTGCAGCAGGAACCTCCCTGACTCAGGATATGCCCAGGGGAGCCAGGGCCATGGATTTGGGAATAAAAGATAAGGCACAAAAGCCTGCAGTTGGTAGTGGGATGTCATCCAGGGGCATCTTCCTTGTCTGATTCTCACTGAGGGAGAAGAGTTGGAGCCAGGTGCCCTGGGAAGTTCTGAAGAGCTTCTGGCCAGGGGCTCTGATTCCACTTCTCAGAACATGCTAGAACACAATTGCGGTGTGTTTTCCTCTTCAGGAATTGTTGAGGCTGTATGTTAGATGATGAATGTTTCTAGAACATCTACCCTGGGTTTTTTAGACTCCTGGTGGCTCTGGAGTGCTGTGGAGGAAAAGCACTTGAGGTACTTTTCTGTTAAATCTCACCTGCCTCTCCCTTCATGAAGGTTCTCTTCATGGGACCCTGTCTGTAGAGCCCCATGTTTTTTTTTGGTTTTTTTTTTGGTTTTTCGAGACAGGGTTTCTCTGAATATCTCTGGCTGTCCTGGACTCGCTTTGTAGACCAGGCTGGCCTCGAACTCACAAAGATCCGCCTGCCTCTGCCTCCCAAGTGCTGGGATTAAAGGCGTGCGCCACCACTGCCCGGCTAGAGCCCCATGTTTAACAGGGAGATACAGAAGGGAATACAGGCCTCACTCCAGACAAGAACTAACTTCATGCAAACCCTGTGACCATGAAATACGGCTGCTAACTCAGGTTCCTGCTGCTGCTTGGGTCTTGGCCTTTGCTGTCCTTGACTCTGACAGATGTGGAACTCATGGGCTCTGCTCTGAGCCTGTCCTCTGCAGCTGTGAAGTGGAGCCCAGACCCCAAGTGGAATAGAATCAGGATGGCATGAAAGAGCACTGCCACTGTCGCCTCACTGGGAGCACACACTGAGCCTTGTTCCAACAGGGACACCAGCGTCCTTTAGTGACTGACAGAGTGAGCCCTCTAGTCATAAACACTGAGTAATGTGGAGGACACAGAGCAAAAATTTGCCCTGCAATGTCCAGATATGTGAGGGGAATGCCTCCACTTACAAAGGCAACTTCCTCAAAAAACCCAGGCAGTTCCCCAGTACTTGAGAGTGCCATGGCCCAAATAGCAAGAGGGGAACCTCAAAATCACTCTGTTGGGTCTTATAAGGTATTATGAAAGGGGCTTGTGGCTTGTTTGTACAGAATAAAATATATTTCCTTTTTCTTTCCTATTCTATACCCATTCCATCCTTCTCCATCCACCATGCCTTTGTCAAAAATACCGCCTCAATCCTAGAAGGCTTCATCAGATGGTCAAACAAACCTTCCCTGGGTTTAGTGAACAGGTCCCCATTTTTTTTCCAATTGCTGCACTTTACATGGTATTCCTTTCAGCAAGGGTCAGAGTTCATCCTCACTTCCAGGTGGAGGGGGGAGATCAGCCCCAGCCACCACAGAAGCTGGCCCATAGGTTTGAGGCCTTGTAGCTGGCAAGGCCCTCACAGGACCATCTCGTCTGATATACAGCGGTGGTGAGCCCACACACCACCTCACTCTGCCCCATCCTGCCATTTTGATCAGTGCATTTTTTGGTATAACAGGAAGTCATGCTCATGGCATACTCTACGCATGAGAAAGCGGGCAGAAGTGGAGAACACGGGTAAAAATGAAGCCACAGGGCCCCGTAAACCCAAGGATATTCTGGGCAACAAAGTCTCTGTTAAAGTGAGTAAGGTGTTCTGGGACTGGGTCCCTCTCTCACCTGTTCCCTCCCTGAAGCATTCTCACAGACATGTGTGGGGGGGATCAACTACTTATTTATCTACTGCCCAGTTGTGGGAACCAAAGGGGGAGTAGTTTAGCAGGAGTTTTGCATGCAAGATCGATTTGTCTTTTATTTTTTATTTCCCCTGGTGCCTTCAATTCAAGTAAGTACCACTCTTTTTTTTTCTTTTATGATTAAGCAGATGTTTTACAACCAAATTATCTGCAGCATTCATTTCTTAGAAATGCAAACTTCTTGGTTCATATTAAACTTCTCAAAGATACCCACTCAGTAGCCCAGGTTTGGGAACACATTCAAGTTAAAGGGATACCCTCCAAACCCCTGATCTCGTAAAAGCAGAGGTTTGGCACTTCAGATCCCTCCTATCCTTAGCAAAGTTTCATTTCTTTTCCCCAGAGTTCACACAGATACCTTAAAGCAATTTCCTTACATTCCTACTGTGCATGGGAGGAAAAGGAGGCACATTGGTAAAGCCCTGGTTGCTTTTTAAATTATCTGTTACTTTGAACTCTCAACCATGACCTTTGCAGACATTTGATCTCTCCCATCTAGAGCCAAAGTGGCTGTGATATGCCTCATTAGGTGACCCTTCTGAAATCCATTGCCTGAGGAAGATGAAAAATCACACACTGATTATCTCATGGACACTTTGCCTTCCCAAGCAAAGAGCAACCAAAACCTGTTCAAGATCCTTTTGGGGAAACGAATTTGGGAAGCCCAGCTTCGCCAAAGTGGGCAGTTTAATTCCGGTATTCATGCTTCATTAGGTCACCTTCCATTGCCCTTCCTGGTGTCATTAACAGGTGTCCACAGTCCCTGCAAAAGCATGCTGCTGCCATGACACCCCACGCCCCACCTGAAAAGTACCTGGTTGTTCTCGGCCCAGTTTCCCATGACCATGCTTCTCTGATAGTCTCCCTCTAACCAGACTGCTGTGTTCTAACTGTGTTCTCTTTCTCCCCCCTTCTTCATGCTGCCAACCAAGGAGGCGAACAGTTCCGAGGAGTCAGAGTGTGATGATCTTGACCCTAATACTAGTATGGAGGTAGAAGAAGCTATGTTGTCCTATCCCCCCAACGATTGCCTTTTCTAGTGTGCTCTGTAACAATGACCTTGCTAGAGTCCAGGATGGATCTTGCTTCTGGAATGTCAGGGGATCTCAGGGTGTCCCATTCCAAACCAAAGCAAAACAAAGCAAAAACTAAATTCACCTCTAGTTGGGTAGGAAACTCTACTTTGGTATCTTTTTAAAAAGAAAACCTTGTGCTTTTCTCTTGGATGCTTGCTTAATATTTCCTTCATGTAGAAACTAACCAGCTTTATTATTTGAAACCTAGAATATGCTTTTTCATAGAAAACAGTTGTGATTGGTAGTTGGTTCAGAGATTAAGCATACGAGCCTCTCGGGGATTTGGTTTGGTTTGGTTTTTTCTCTTTATAGTTTTCTCTACTCTCTTTCCTCTTCCCTTGTGCCCCTTTCTCTTCATCTTGACCTTCTGGGCTCTAGACCTTCAGTACTCTATGTTTTTTCTGGATGACCTAGTTCCTAGTTACTATTTGCAGCTGGTTAAGAACAAAGCAAGAAAGGATTCACCCAGGCATTCCTTTGCCCACTCCCAGGGCCAGGGCCAGTGGGTATGGGTACCATGTGAAGAGGCCCACCCCTGGCACTTGGTGGACCTTTCCCACACCCAAGTTTGCATGAATATGGGACCTGGCATCTTGAACATCCATTACCAAGTCTATAATTATAGAAACATGGCCCCTACATGGGTTCCAGACAAATCCTGGACAATCAGAGCAAACATAAGCTAGCTTGCCTTGCCATTTAGACTTTCAGAGCAGATTGGAATTTTAAAATACAGGTTTCCTCTAATACAAAATAATTTCTTTAACTTTTAACTGTATTTTTTACTATCTCATACATGTATAGAATGTATTTTTTTCATCACATCTATCCCCCGTTGCTCTTACCCACCCCACTCCTTCCAGACCCCTTTCTTCCCAACAAGTCACCTTCCTCCCTTCACAGTTTCTGTTTTATTCTTTGTTTAATTAGGGTTCCTTACATGAGCATGAGCAACTTATCAGTGACTACAGCACTGAAGAAGAAAGGGCAATCCCCACCCACACCCCATTCCAATGACAGTAGTTCCTCAGCTAGGGGTTGGGCCTTATGTGTCCCTCCCTTCTTCCTGATGTAATCTCGCCTGGCCCAGTCGTGTGCAGATAACCACAGCTTTGAGTTAGTGGATGCAAAAGCCCTATCAAGTCTCCCGCATCCTCTAGAGTTCCCCGTGCGAATCCTCCAGATCTTATATTCTCTCTGTCCCCAATTTAGGATGTTCCCAGCCTGAGTGAGAAGTGGGGGGACAATACGTGTGCTAAACATTTCTCATTAAGGGCTCAACACTCAGTACCCATTTATTCTCAGCTCTTTGATCATTTGTGAGTCCATGCACTAACCATTGCCCACTGAAAAAAAAAAAGAAGCTTCTCTACCAGGCGGTGGTGATGCACGCCTTTAATCCCAGTACAGGCAGGTCCATCTCTGTGAGTTCGAGCCTGGTCTACAGAACCAGTCCCAGGACAGCCAGCACTACACAGAAACTGTCTAAAAAAAAAAGCTTCTCTGACCAGGGATGAGAGTACCACTGATCTGTGACAGCAAATACAAATATTTAGAAGACAGTTTGACAGCATGTCCATTTAGCATAACAGTAGTAGATTCCACCTAAACCCTTTCTTATGTGTAGCCCCGAACTAGGTAGCTTACTATTATTATTATTAGTAGTAGTAGTATTATTACTACTACTATTATTATTTGACATAATCTCTAAGAAGTCCACCACCATATTATGAGAGCAACTAAAAAACACCACAAGAGACCTAAGAAGAGGTAAATCAGCTATACAAGAAGCCAGCTGCATTGAACTGAGCCAGATGGCTGGTGGTTGAGAACAGGAGCTCTGCCTGAATCAAGCAGTCCCCTCTGGGTGTGGGATCTGCCCCAGAGCCACGTGTGGCAGGCGTGGGTCAGTAGAGTGCTCTGCTATGGCAGGAAGTGACAGTGGTGTTCACAGCATAAAGGTAGGTTATTGATGAGGAAGGCAGAGGGATTCCAGACTCTGCTTCCTTTGCGTTTCATAAGACAGGCACCTGCACGCATGGGTCCCACACCTGTCAGCGTACAGGCACCGGTGGGGCTTTATCACCATGCCGAGACTGTTGCTGGCTTGTACTGAAGGAGTCAGCTACCAGTAGAAGAAGGCCAGACATAGGGAGGGGAGTCGCCAGGTAACTTGGGACTTTGTCTAGCTCTGGCAGGGTAGAGAGAGAAAGGTGGCAATTCCCGCACTGGGAAAGAAGAAGTGAATATGGAGGGATGTGCACATCGTCATCCACTGAGAACGTTAGTTGGTCTAGTCAGATACTGCATTCTACACTCAGATAAGAAGTACATGCACTCTCGCTCATTCGAGAGCAAACACATACCTGCACCACACGCACGTACGCACGCACGCACGCTCCTTAGCCCTACAAGCAAGCCTATGTTTAAGGTTCTTGACATTCAAAGCTGGGTAGCCTCTTTGTGAACTCGTGTGATGTGCTTCCAGGAGGTGCTACTGGCTGCCCAAGCAAAGACATCAGAATGTTCTTGACGGCAGAAGAAAGTCCCAAAGTGTGCTGCTACATGAACAGAAAGTTTTTTAAATACAATAATTGAGGCTCAGCCGGGTGCGGTTTTGCACACCTTTAATTCCAGCACTCAGGAGGCAGAGACAGGAGGATCTCTGTGAGTTCAAGGCTAGCCAGGTCTACAAAGGGAGTCCAGGACAGTCAAGGATACACAGAGAAACCCTGTCTCAAAAAACAAAACAAAACAAACAAGCAAAAAACTTGAGGCTCAGAGCTTTCTGTAGGCAGAGAGTTCAGTTGACCCAAACCCTAGAGGGGGAATGTGGTTGGAAGATGTGAACATGCCAGTTGCTTCAGGGTGTCCATGAGTTGCCCTCACAGCTCTTGGCATTCTGTGCTGACCCTCTCAAGTGTCCATTAGAATGTGTCAGCATCCTGGTGGTAGCTGTCATCTCCAATGACAGCTTAGCGACTTCAGATACAAAGAACAAGTAGGGTCTTCTTGAACCTCAAGCTGCTAAACATGGCGGATATGAAAATGGAACATTATTACAGTCAAAGGTGGTAGAAGGAAATGGCTGGTAGTGCATGCTGGAGACCAGTTAAAATCCAGATGGCCACACCTCCTCTGAAGGGCCTCTTGCTGCTAATGTGATAGTTGGGGATCTATTCCCAAAGCTCCCCAGGCCCAACCTCACCCTTGTCTTCTGGAAGTGTATTCTGTGCTCTTGGTGAGCTAAACAACAGCCTCCTCTAGTCCTACATTCAGCCTCTGTTCCTGAGACCCTGAAACCTGGCACTATCCACCCAAGTACTTGCTCTGTGCCTGGACTCCAAATGTGAAAGTCCTGTCCTGCTCACGGACCACCCTTGACCCTATGGCAGCATGGTCAGCCTGGGCACACTGTAAACAGACTCATCTGCTTCTATGAGAATGATGTCAACAAAGCATCCTCTACCTTCTCTCAACTGGGGTCTGTGTTCCTTTAAGGAACAGTTTGCTGGGGTCTTTACACCAGATGTGTCCTATCTGGGCATATATTTGTCTTGCCACAGTACTTTAGGAAGACATAGGCTATCCTTGAAAGCAGTTTAAGAGGAGAGTAAAGCACACCAACTTCTCGGATTAAATGGCCACTTACATGAAGGGAGGCTCTTGGTGCTACTATTCACAGCCTTTCTTTCCCCTGCCAACCAATGATTGTGGATATTCACACACACACACACACACACACACACACACACACACACACACACACTCCCAGCTCTGCAGGACATACCACCAGCCACAGCAAGACTGACAAGGTCCCTACATCCCCTCTCAACCTGGCCATCTCTCCATCTGTCTCCATACCACATGGGGAGCTGTTTTAAAGATGAATGCCTGTAGTTCAGCTTTTCCTGGCCCTCTTGGGGGGAGGGAGTGAATGGAGACATTATGTGTGAAAGAAATTTACGTGCAAAAAAAAATCCAAATGAGGATAAAAATGAAACACTAGTGTCTCTTGGGAACAGCTCTTCTGGGCTGAGAGCCACATGGCTGCTTGCCAGTTTCTTCAATCCCATGACTGCCCCCACATCTGCAAGTGACACTAGAGGCTACAGCTGAGGCCTGAGTACCCAGGCCCAGCTAGCCAGGGCCTGTCTCTAAGAAATCTGCATCTTTTCTGGCCTAGGCTAGACTTCCTTTAGGACTCATGGTTGCTTTCAGAAGGTCCCCACATCCATACCACCTCCAAAAAGCTTGGTAAGTCATTCATTCCTGGGCAGTCACAGCTCCTCAACCCCCACATTGCCACCTGCCTGCGTCACTCAATGAGGTTGAAAAGTCTGAACCAATTTCCAGACTCGGGTCTTTATCTCCAAAGATCAAAATTCTCAGCCCAGCTCTTACATCAAACCTAATTAATAGCACACATTTTAACTTCTTTAATAAAGCTCCATAGTCCTCTTAGCAGAGGTCAATCCATTGGAATGAGAAAGTCTCCGCCACCCCAGCAGGCTTTGCCCTCTTTTGGCTGCCAGCTGCCAGCTACATAGCTTAGGGATCCAATAAGGACAGCATGGTGGAGAAGGTGCCAAGACAAGACACTTGAGAAAAGGCTAATTGGGGAGGATGTTTCTATATTGCCAGGTGGCAGTGACCACCTTTTTAAAAAAAATTCATTATGTATACAGTGTTCTGTCTGCATGTATGCCTGCAGGCCAGAAGAGGGCACCAGATCTAACCATAGATAGTTATGAGCCACCATGTGGGCGCTGGGAATTGAACTCAGGACCTCTGGAAGAACAGCCAGTGCTCTTAACCTCTGAGCCATCTCTCCAGCCCAGGAAGGATGTTTCTAATCAGGGTGAAAGTAACATTTTCAGCAGAGCCTTGGGAGCCTGTGATCTCATTTAATCCTTTTACCACTTTATAATGGACATACCATACTATTGGGAGAGTGGAGTTCAGTGATGGGAAATACCTTTTCCATGTTGTGTAGTCATCTCCGCCCTTCATTTCTGGAACTCTGCCTCTCTTCCCATCTCCTTGCCTCTTTTACTTTTTTCGTTTTTTCTTTTTCTTTTTTTTTTTTTGAAATAGGGAGTTGAAGTACAAAAAACTGTGAACTTGGGGCTGGAGAGATGGCTCAGTGGTTAACTCAGCCCTTGTTGCTCAGAAGACCTGGGTTTTGTTCCCAGCACCCACATGGTGGCTCACAACCATCCAGGGGATTGAATGCCTTCTTCTGACCTCTGTGGGCATCAGGCATGTATGTGGGGCACACACACACATACACAGGCTAACACACACACACACACACACACACACACACACACATGCACAAAACAATTTTTTTAAGCTGTAACTTGCAGTTCAGTCAGTAAAATGCTCACCATGGAAGCTTGAGGATCTGAGTTTTAACGCCAAAATCCAAGTAAAAAGTTGGACCGAGTGGCATCCACCAGTGAGCAGAGCTGAGACAAGAAGATCCTTGGGTTTGTGGCCAATCAGCTGAGCTGAATCAGTGGGCTCCCAGTTCAGTGAGACCCCGCATCAGAAGTAAGGAGGAGAATAAGGGAGGAAGACACTCGGTGCTGACCTCTGGCCTCCCCACACACCTGGGTGCGTGCTTGTGACCATGCGTACACATACACACTGATTTGAAAATGAAGAAGAGAAGAAAACTAGAAGGTGCCCTGAGGCAGTAGCTCAGTTTCCCTGGCTATTATTATGGGAATACCCCCATCACACACCATCCAGTGGAGACTTAGAACATACCCTTTCTAGGTTGGCTTTGATAGAAAGCACAGGTCCTGGGAATTGAGGTCTACTACCTTCCTCTGCCAGCTGCCCTGTATGGATGTACTGTTACTTCCAGCTCAACCCAGAGGACCACCCTTTGCACAAGTCCTGGCTTATCAAGGCTAAGAGATGACAGAAACCAAAGCCACATCAAAGCAATGGGACTAAACGGGAGTCAGGGAACCTGAACTCTTGGATACCAGCAGCTCTGTGACCTTGGGCCAATTAAGCTTTCCTGAGCTCTGGGTTTCTCTGCAGGTAACGCACACAGTCCCTAGTGTGCAGGCCTTTAGACACTGACATGTAGCCCTTTAAACACCATGTAGATGTAAGGGGTGATGTCAGGGGACTTGGCTCTGAACCATATCAGCCTCCCAAAGCATTGAGACTATGGCAGAACAAACGGGAAGAGGTACCACATCTGCTCTTGAGTGGTGGTAGGAATGTCGACTGAAGTGACCACTCTCAGTTCCGGGAACTGTGAGTGTTTGGAGCTACCACTTTTCTTCCCAACACAGTTTCGGGTCCCAGATGTCCCAGACTCAAAGAGCCAGCTTGTCGCCTCCGCCTCGTATCCTCGTCCCAGATTCAGGGCTTCAAAATAACCTGGCCACACAGATGAAACATCCACCCCAACCAAGTAAGGCGACTGACCTCCTGGCATTACCAGTATGTTTCCACTGAAATCTGTTTTTGTATTTTAATAACAGAATTAATGACAAGAACTCTCTAAAGAAAAAGAAAGTGAAGCGTCACATTCCTCTCATTTTGACAAAACATTTGCTTTGTAATGTATCTGATGGATTTGGCAACCAGACACTTTCTTCCTGCCCAGATTTGTTCTGCCTCCCTATAAGGGCAGATGGATGATACTCTGCCACTGAAGAAGGGACCTTAGCTGAAGTTGGCTAACCCTCCATCCTGTACTCTGACCATCTGAGAGGGCACAGTTGCTTACCTGTGTTAGTTTTGTCACTGACTAAATTCCTAAGAAAAACTATTGTAAAGGGAGGAGTTGCTTTGCCTCACAGCCTCTGGGGTTTCTGTCACTGTCCTTTCATCCCTAATGCTCTGGAATGGAGGGCAGGCTGAATCAGGTAGCAGCAGGAGTGTGTGGGAGAGGAGGCTGGTCATTCACAATGACCAGGAAACAGAGAAATGGAGAGTGTCCATGCTAGAGGACTGACTCCTTTTCTCCTTTGTATTCTGTCTATCACCCAGGCTATGGGATGGTGCCACCCACATTCAGAGCAGTGTTCCCCCCACCCTAATTAATCATCTCTGAAAATGCCCTCACAGACACAGCTAGAGTTGTGCTTCCAAATCTACTAGGCACATCTCAATCCAAGTTGACAATAAACATCAACAATCACCTCTCAGCTAGGTGTGGTGGCACACACCTTTAATCCCAGAACTCGGGAGGCAAAGGCAGGTGGATCTCTGTGAGTTCGAGGCCAGCCTGGTGTAAACTGAGTTCTAGGACAGTCAGGGCTGTTACACAGAGAAACCCTGTCTCAAAAACAAAAACAAAACAAAACAAAACAAAAAACCCCAATAACAAAAACAAAACCAATCACCTCTACTACAAAAAGAAAATTCAGAGGATCAAGGTCATATAGCCAATGAAAAAGCAGGTCTTGCTACTGACTGACCTGTGTCCTCAGCTTGACCTGTGTCTAGCAGGAAGTCTGAATACAGAGGTTCAGGCCCTTCTTTGTTGCACATCAGCTTGTAGGAGGAGAATTTCTTCTTCAACAACTTCTATAATCCCTTGACAACTGGGGTAATGGCTGGTTTTTAGGCACACCCTTTCCCAGAGAGTGACTCAGGGGCACAGCCATCACAGCCACAAAAGTAAGTAAGTCTATTTGGCATTAGTTGGAAATGTCTGACTTGGTTTCTTGGGCCACCACCATTCACTGTGCTCTTAGTCATGTGTGTCCTGAGGCACCTCACCCTAGTCTGAAGGCCTGGCCCATTTTGTTGCATCATACACTCATGGGTGTGCAAGTGCCATTGACCTAGGAGCTTCCCTAAGAGTGACCCATTAGAAGAGACAAAGCCACCACTCCCATTCACCTCTATCCACCAACGTTCGTGCCTGTCAAAGTTCACCTGCAAAGCTCAGGGACCAATAGCACATAGACCAAGTTCTTCAGCCACAAAGGTAATTAGGAAAAAAATAGAAAAAAGACTTGGAGGGAGTTGGAGGGTTAGGTACTGGAGTTTGAACCTATATAAGCAGCTCACAACTTGCTGTAAGTCCAGCTCTGGGGGATCTAATGCCTCTGGCCTCCTTGAGTGCCTGTATTCACTCTCTCTCTCTCTCTTCCCCACCTCTCTCTCTCTCACACACACACATTCATACATACACACACACACACACACACACACACACACACACACACACTCATACATACACAGACACACACAGATACACACACTCATACAGACACACACACTCATACATACACAGACACACACACATACCACACAGACACACACACACTCATACATACACGGACACACACATACCACACAGATACACACACGTTTAAAATAATATAAATCTTTTTAAAAATTATTTGAAGCTAGTGAATGCCTTTAATCCCAGCACTCAGGAGGCAGAGGCAGGCGGATCTCTGTGAGTTCAAGGTCAGCCTGGTCTACAGAGTGAGTTCCAGGACAGCCAGGGCTACACAGAGAAACCCTGTCTCAGAGAGAGAGAGAGAGAGAGAGAGAGAGAGAGAGAGAGAGAGAAGAAGAAGAAGAAGAAGAAGAAGAAGAAGAAGAAGAAGAAGAAGAAGAAGAAGAA
>CAJQZJ010000531.1:1223869-1271782 GCA_907164525.1 Lophiomys imhausi | reverse complement strand
CCCCCCCAACAGCTCTCCCTTTCAGTCCAAAAAATGGTTCTTTTTCTTATAACTATAAATACAATACAAAACAACAGAAATAAATAGGCCACAATTATAAGAGTTATATGGCTTAGCATACATTCCCAATGTCCAGTCCATATGTATTTGGCACCTGACTTTAACATTCTACTATCTAACCATCTCTATGAGTTTAAAGTTCTATATCTAACTCACCTTTCATACTAATTTGCCTCATAATTTTAAAAATATCTTCTTAGATCCAGAACACCCTCTTGATTCCTAAACAACTCAAAATTTAAGGCCACAATGGTATTGACCCTTGTATATTAATGTAAAATTAAGATTGTATTGGGCTACATCGGTATAGATCTTTGTATATTGATACAAAATTAAGATTATATTTGGGCTGGGTGGTGGTGGCGCACGCCTTTAATCCCAGCACTTGGGAGGCAGAGGCAGGCGGATCTTTGTGAGTTCGAGGCCAGCCTGGTCTACAAAGTGAGTCCAGGACAGCCAGAGATATTCAGAGAAACCCTGTCTCGAAAAACCAAAAAAAAAAAAAAAAAAAGATTATATTTGGCCACATTGGTTTTGATCTTTGTATATTGATACAAAATTAAGGGTAACGCTTCTTAAAGGTATTGTTCGTAGTAATACTTATAAATGAAATGTCAAGTTTTGACCTCTCGCTACCAACCGACATAAACTGTTTAGGATAATTAAGAAACGGAAACTAATAGTCATGAAAATGTGTCATTTTGTTAGTTACTATGACAGTCTAACACAGTTATTTTCTAAGCTACTCAGAAATCAAGTTGCTAAGAGACAAGCAATATTTGCTTATCTAAATATTAGAGATAGATAGGGCATCTTCAAAAACCTCAAGAGATCTGCGGAATATGGCATTCAAAGATGTTTTCTTTTTTTTTTTTTTTTTTTTTTGGTTTTTCGAGACAGGGTTTCTCTGTGTAACAGCTCTGGCTGTCCTGGTCTCACTTTTGTAGATCAGGCTGGCCTCGAACTCACAGAGATCCGCCTACCTCTGCCTCCCAAGTGCTGGAATTAAAGGCGTGCGCCACCACCGCCCGGCCAAAGATGTTTTCTTAACTTAAGATTTTTTGATATTGAGACATGTCAGCTCCTGACAGCACCCCCTATTCTACTCCAAGTAGAAGATGAGCATCGAAGAATCTCCAGTGGGAGATGATTGAATTGGTGGTAAGCCGTTCTCTTGGCAAGAAAAACCCCTTGCTTCAACTGTAGACAGACTTCTGTCCAAAAAGGACAAAACTTGGAAGCAGATAAGTCGACAGCCTAGCTCTGCCAAGACAGGGTAGGTAAGTCCTTCATAATTCCTGCTCTACAACCAATGTCTGTCAGAGAAATGGGGCCAAATGGCTGAAGATTGATGCTGTAATGTATGGAGAGAAAATGGGAACTGTCCAGGCAGCCACTGGTATGTCATTTTTTAGTTTTGGAAGCTGCAGGCCCTGCACTTCCTATATAATCAGATATATTTATCCCTCTCAGGTCTCTGAGGTGGTTGAGAATAGATAGCTAGAGTCTCATAGTTAAATTTTGAGTTGTTTAGGACCCTGTGCATTTTGTATGATCATGTTTCCTCCACAACCACTTCTATTTCACATCCTAGTTCTCCGTGGCTGCCCATCATCCATCACTTTATGCTGACTGCTCGCCTGTTTGGGGAACATTCAATTTCAGGAAATGTGTGAGACTTATGATTAGTACCTCATGTCTCTGCAGGTACCAGCAGTGGTCACTAGACAAGACAGCCAGGAGACCCAGGTTCTAGTCCAGTAATTGAGTGACCTCAGTTAATCTGACTCAACAAATTTTTTACCTGTTCTATAAAAGATGCTTTGTTTAGCACCGTGATTGATGATACATGAAACACGTAAGGGTTACCATCTGCTGAGGGTGCACAAGACTGGCAAACATATGAAATACAGGTAAGATAGTATGACGCATGTGGGCTCATGCCCAGAGCCCCCAAGGTACCAGAGGGCTTGCTGGGACTCAGAAAGATCGTGGAAGATCACCATTGACTGAATTACAGACATAGACTGACCAGAGGGATTCCCAAGGAAGTCACATGTCCAACATAGAGACAATGAACAGCACTCCAGTTTCTTGGGAACATGCGTTCCTATCTTATCTCCCCCAAGTTAGAATACCACTAAAAAATTGTCAAAAATTTGACAAGTACAGAACACCACATGCCAAATTCTGTGCTAAATTTGGAGGCAATAATAATGAAGAAGAAGAAGAAGAAGAAGAAGAAGACAACGGTGGTCTTCGTCCTCTTGGGCCTGGGAGCCATAGAGGCCCGTAGACAAATACATTCCTAAGTAGAGCACAGTGCCATGGCCAGGTCCTGTCCACACTTGGATCCACTTCAAGTAGAACGAGGAAAAGAGTCTTATGTGGTCATGATCCACAACCACACCTAGCAAAAGCATTGGTGTGGAACCTTGCCTGGGTCCTTAGTCCCTGCTGGAAAGTTTATAGAGGACTGGAAAGAGATGGGACAGAAGCACCCCAGCAGAGCAGGTGGGCCTTTGACGTCAGGGACAGAGTGCACTCCCTTCCACAACCCACCCCCCACCGCATTCCACACTGTGATGGGCAGAATACTCAGCTGAATCACTTCATCTTCCTGTCTCATTTAGGAGATGGGGATCAGGAATGCTGTCTCTGTGTTTCTCCAGGGCTTTAGAGGATCCAAGGAAGGCGTTTGTGAGCAGCACATACCAATTAGATAATGCTGTCCAGATAGGTGCTGTTATTACCATGGTTGGTGCCCCTGCTCTCCTCCCTGGGCAAAGAAACAAAGATGGGTAGCTTCCCCGAGTCTTTATGGTTGAAGAACCTATAGTTGAGCTTCTCCCCAGCATTCCCACAAAATGTACACCCTAACTAGGAATATTCATTAAAAAAAAAAAAAAACAGGGCTGGAGAGATGGCTCAGAGGTTAAGAACACTGGCTGTTCTTCCAAAGGTCCTGAGTTCAATTCCCAGCAACCACATGGTGGCTCACAACCATCTACATTGAGATCTGGTGCCCTCTTCTGGAGTGAATGTGTACATGCCGGCAGAACACTGTATACACAATAAATAATCTTAAAAAAAAAAAAAAACAGAATATGTATTCTGTTTAAGAATGTTACAGTTAGGGTTCTGTAATGAAAAAGACAAATAAGACAAGTTTTCTAGGCAGCCTTCTGGGATGTGTTCTCATAGGCTTTTGAAACCTCACTTCAACTTTTCCTACTAGGACCTAGGTATGTAGCTCAGCGGTGGGGCACTTCCCTAGCACCTAGCACGCAAAAGTCCTGGGTTCCATACCTTACACCCCAAGTGTATATAAAATATATTAACCTGCCACTTGTTCCATTGTCTCCTCTATGAAACTCCTGACAAGGGACTCCATATCCTCTCTGGGTAATCACCATCATGGTGGGAAAAATACAGGCCACCGAACAGCAGCATTCTCAGGCTCTTTTTCTGGTAGAGTCCGGATTGAGTAGCAGAATGGGTGGAGCAGAGTCTAAAGCGCTGTTGTCTGTGGAGGGCTGGTCTTTACCACCCATCAGATTTAGAATGCAAATGTCACTGATTTCCATCCCACTGTACTGGTGCCTGTGGATGGCAATGCACCTGGCTGCCTTGTTCCTTCCTGATACAACCACTTAACCGAGGGTGGTCTCAATAAGTGTTTACCGACATCGGACAACCCTTACATGTTGGCATTCCAATCCCCAAGAGAGTCCACACAGTGTGGCTGAGCCAGGCCCTCATCGCTACAAGCTCTGTCGGCTTCTGGTGTTTACAGGGTTTCTCCTGTTTGGAGATCCTATTTAGGAACCTAAAATACTTGGGAAAAATGAAATGAGGTGGAAAACAAACAAACAAACAAACAAGCATTTATTCACCAACATGTGCCCATTGTGTGGCAGATCCCGGGGAAAGGTTCTGAGGCACAGGGGTGATAGCAAGCAGCCCCTGCCCTGAGCAGCATGGGATCTAATTGGTCTGAACGCACCTTTCTTTACAAAACATTGCAATAGTGGAACGTGTTGACTGCAGAAAATTTGCAAAGTCCGTGTAAGAAAGTGAAGGAGAACCGAGTGGTGTCCCACGCCTTTAATCCCAGCACTTGGGAGTCAGAGGGCAGGTGGATCTCTGTAAGTTCAAGGCCAGCCTGGTCTACAAAGTGAGTCCAGGAAAGCCAAGGCAACCCAGAGAAACCTGTGTCAATAATAACAAAACAAAAGAAAAAGAAAAGGAGGAAAAGTCACCTAAACACTACGCTGTTTTTCTAAATACGAAGAGTAGAGCCCATGTCTTTGCATTTCTGTGTCCACAAAACCACACACACATGAACCAGTGTTTCTTGACTGGGAACAGAGTCCTCCTATAAGCCCAGCACTGAGTAACCACCATCAATATCTGGAAATATTCTTAGCCGCTTTTCTGTGTCTGCCAAATGGCTGACTCAGACAGAGTTCGCCGCCTACCTTACCTAAGCCAGGCCGATTAGTGTGTCGCCCCCTTTCCCGCCCCCTGCTGGCACCGTGGTGCTACTGCAGTAGTTAATTGATCACCAGGAGGAAAGTCTTACATCCTTACTTCTACCATGGGCCAGTGTATTTTCACAAAGAGAGGTCTTTTAGGTGTGAGACTCAATAGTTTTTATTTACCACATACTTCCATGTGTCACACATCCACAAAAGCCTCGGGGACAGGAAACTGGCTGGAGGTTGGAGATCATTATGCTTTGCACAGACCACAACATCCACCAGTGGTCCTTCAACCAGGCTTCCTGGTAATTTGCCTGAGTGAGGCCTTTAAAAAAAAACAGACTCTTGCCGGGCAGTGGTGGCCCACGCCTTTAATCCCAGCACTTGGGAGGCAGAGGCAGGCGGATCTTTGTGAGTTCGAGGCCAGCCTGGTCTACAAAGTGAGTCCAGGACAGCCAAGGATACACAGAGAAACCCTGTCTCGAAAAACAAAAAAAAAAAAAAAAACGGACTCTCAACCAGCCAGTGGTGACGCATGCCTTTAATCCCAGCACTTGGGAGGCAGAGGCAGGCAGATCTCTGTGAGTTCGAGGACCCCCAGGGCTGTTACACAGAGAAACCCTGTCTCGAAAACCAAACAAACAAATAAATAAAATGGACTGTCCCTCCTAACTCCCAGGATGAACTGATCAGCGTGACTTCTTTCGGCAATGGACAATCAATATACAGACCCACAGCCGGTTAGAGTTCTGAGCATGAATAATGAATAACTGTGGAGTACTCAACCCTAAATGAGAAGTCTGTATCATAGCCCCACCCCAGAGGGGACACTGCAGAAGAGGGACAGAAAGATTATAAGAGCCAAGGGCTGAGGAAGACGACTGTGAAGGAGTGTCTTCTGGGCACACAGCACCATCGCATGTATGAAGGCACAACAGCAGTGGTTGCCTGCACAAGATCAAGCTAGTCAAAAAGCTAACAAAGATGGAGGAGGTACTCCCCACCCACCCCTCCCTGAGCAGCTTTGGCCACTGAAGACTGCTAGGGTAGGGGAACTCAGTGCCCCTCAGGAATGTCGCTCCTGGTAGGCTGCCTGTGCTCCGGTGGATGGCCCTCCATAGCCCCATGCACATGGATAGCACTGATTGGACTCAGTGGGTTATGAGAAGAGCACATGGAGTTGGGAGGGAGATATCGCAGAGAGTTCTAGGAGGAACTGGAGAGGGAATGGGGTGATATGATCAAAATACATTATATGTATACAATTCTCAAAGAATGAATACTCTGTGTGTGTGTGTGTGTGTGTATGTGTGTACGCATGTGCATTTTAAATGCCAACCAGCAACCAGACATAATGGCACACGCCTGGAACACCAGCTGTTCAGAAGACTGAGGCAGGAGAAACCTTAGTTCAAAGTCTGCTCTGAACAATTTGGTAAGGCCTTACATCAGAGTTTTAGATGAATTTACAAAGGGTTGGAGGAGGACAGTGCACTTGCCTAGCATGCAAACCCGTAGTTTCAGTCCTCAGAACACTCCCCATTGCTGCAAATGCCTGTCCACTACTTCACACCAAGCCAGGCAGGAGCTTTTGTCCTGAGATCCAGACATTGGCTGGACTTTCTGTTTTTAAGCTGCTTCAGTCAGGGAGCAGGAACCTTGAGAAGTGAACAGCCTCTTGAGAAAGGATATCTTTCCAGGTTGGCTAGAGTGGCCTTCTTTGGTAGACCCAGCTGTTCTGGGGGAAGGGCACACCGAGTGTCATACTGATTTCTCCTCAGACCAGCCATAGAATTCAAGAATCATTTGGTGGGCTTGAGTACCACAAAGGTCAGGTGTTTGTCCATCCCCTATGGAGGCCAGGGCCACAGAAGTGGGACTGGGACCAGATAGACAGCTAAAAGCTACTGATCTTTTTCTTCAACCAGGAAAGTTCTGTTTAGGGCCAAATGGTGGGGAGGGGAAGGGGACCTTCGGAAGGAGACCACTGGGTGGGACCTTTGGAAGGAGACCACTGGGTAGGTTCATTGCAGTGAACCAGTTTGAGTGCTCTTATGTCTTTTGTTTCTGCTAGAAATTTATGGGGGAACTCGTTGCTATGGTGTTGATAAGGGGCACGTTGAATGGAAGGGGTGTGGGGTTGTACACGGAGAAAGGGCAACAGAGAGGAAGGGAGAAAGGTGGCCACAAGCACCATCAAGTAATAAGCCTGCCCAGCGGCCATCTGAGACAGGAAGTAATCCTATGCCCTTTGGTGTTGAAAAGGGGATCTATGACTGTTGTCATCCATAGCGGCACAGGAACAGGGTGGGCTCCTGACGTCATCACCCCAAATGGTACTGGCTTCTCACTCAGTAAAGTCTGTAATTTTCCCTTAGTTGTAAAGGTTCAAGCGATTTTCTGTTCTTTTGTGTGTGTTTTGTTTTTCAGATCTTGAATCCAAATTTCATCCAAGAAGGTGAGTTTTTAAAAGGGATAGAATTGAGGATGTGGGGACAGGCTAAATAAATTACGTTATATCTAGCTTTAAGGTAGGGACTTTAAGCAATGGTGATATGCTTCTGTATTTGTGGACAAGGAGAGATAACTAAGATAAACTATTAAGTGAAAAAGAGCTCGGCGTGTAATATACGTAAGGGGTTCTACTTTGGTTAAATAAATAAATATGTTTGTATAAAGCTCAAAGACTGTATAGCAAAATGTCCCCAAATGCCACCTCTGCGTTATACCATGAAAGAGCTTTTCCCTCTTTTGCTTTTGTTTCTAATTTTTCTGTAAAATAGAGGGGCACAAAGGTGGACATGGTGGTGCACACCTTTAATCCCAGCACCCAGAGGCAAAGGCAGGCAGATCTTTCTGAGTTTGAGGCCAGCCTGGTCTACATAGTGAGTTTCTCACAGAGAGAAGTACACACTGATCAATCAGCGTTAGGCCGAGGGTCATTTGAAAGATGATGCTCCATTTCTGAGGGCGAGAATACTATGTATAAAATGGCTGTTGTAAATTTGTTGTGAGTAATGTGAACATGTATCAATTCAATTGCAGTGGCTCCAGAATTCCTTGTGCCCTTGGTAGATGTAACCTGCTTGCTTGGAGACACGGTGATGCTGCAGTGCAAAGTCTGTGGGCGGCCGAAGCCCACCATCACCTGGAAAGGTCCAGACCAGATCATCCTAGACACTGACAATGGTTCAGCCACATACACCATCTCCTCCTGGTAAGTGGATCAACCAGTGTCTGGGCCCACAGCACCCAAGAGGGTAGATTCAAGGTGAAATTCTCTCTGGATTACTAGTCACCCCAAAAGAAGCTGTCCTAGTGTTTATTCCAGATCACCTACTTGGCCTTGATTAGGAGAAAGACTGAGTTAAAAGCATGGCCGATTTAGTGTGCTCCACACACTGGAGCACCCAGTGTTCGAGTCTTAGGCACAGCCTCAGTGTGCCCACTCTGCATCTGGCCCCTCAGCCTGAGCCTCTAGACTATGCTAGTATGCATTGTGTATGCTGCCCAGCACCAGATAGGCATATCCGTGGCTAACAGGAACCATCTAGAAACACTGTATGCTGGGCCTACAGAAAAAAGAGCAGTATCCTTTAGATTACAGACCAAGGCTGAACTATAAATATAAAATGCCCCTGTGGTCCAGCCTGATAGCCATCCTGTTAGATGATGTGTCCAAGGATCCCCAGGGAGATCTGTCAGAAGTACTGCATGCTAGCCAAACACCCTGAGACGCTTGATGCCCATCAGGATGCTTTGAGAAGGGCTTTTTTTGTGTGTGATAAGGAGGGCAAAGGCACATTCGAAAATGTGCAATGGGATATCAAGCTACAGGGTGCTTCTACACAAAGGCTACATGGGCTTTTGAAACCTCAAAGCATGACACATTTTTCCCCAACAATGCCATATCTCCTATCCTTTCCAAGCAGTTCCACCAATTGGAGACCAAACATTCAAATATATAAGCTGATGGGAGCCATTCTCATTCAAACACCCACAAAGGGAGTGGGCTGACATCCCTGAAATTTAACCCTTCAGAGCAGTTCCTTCTGTGAAGTATGTCCGAACCCCATTCTGGGGCAAATGAGAAAGTTACCGTTTAGGTGCAGGAATTTCTCCTTTCTTAGTTTATCTGGTGTGTGTGTGTGTATGTGTGTGTACATATGGGAGGGGGTAAGCATATCCACTCCAAGTTTATTGCTCTCCACCTAGTTTTTTGTTTTTTTGTTTTGTTTTGTTTGAGACAGTATCTCTCATGAAACCTGGAGCTTACTGTTCCAGCTAGACTGGCTGGCCAGCAAGCTTCTGGAGCTGCCTGGTCCCCAACTCACTCAGTTCTGGAGTCACAGGCACATGCCACACTCGATTTGTTGCTAACTCAGATTCTTGAGCTTATGTAACAAGCACTTTAGGGCTGGAGAGGTGGCTCAGTGGGTTAAGAGCACTGTCTGCTCTTCCAGAGGTCCCGAGTTCAATTCCCAGCAACCACATGGTGGCTCCCAACCATCTATACTGAGATCTTCTGCCCTCTTCTGTATGTAGGGGTTGGTGCAGATAGAGTACTCATATATGTTAAATTAATAAATAAATAAAAAAATAACAAACTCTTTAACCAATAAACCATCTCCCCAGACACCCACCTAATGATTTTAAGGGTCCCACATGTAAGATTTGAAATACTTAAACATTTCCATTATTGAATCTCTTCTACCATTTGTTAGTGATTTAAGAGGCTGAAGCCATTTCAAAACAAGGTTACTTGTGTGATGTATTCAATAATTACATTGCAAACCAGTAGGTTATAGGATTTTATTTATTTCTAATTCACATCTCATTCCATCCCTATTCTATTCCTTATTTATACAAATTCGGGCAGTGAGAACAGCCAGAAAAACATTTCCCCACATAAGGAAATGGATGCAAGGTATTCATTCACCCAAGGTGTAGAAGTGGGTGAGCTGGGGGCATACAGTCTCAACTCTGTGCACCATGAACCAAGCCAATAGCATTTTACCCATCCCTCAACTGTCTCCTCACGGGAACCTGAAGGAGATCCATTTAATGTCCTAGTGAGTCTGGGGAAGTCACCCTCAAGATCTGCAACCTGACGCCCCAAGACAGTGGGATTTATACCTGCATAGCAACAAACGACCACGGAACAGCATCCACATCTGCTACAGTTAAGGTGCAAGGTATGCTATGATCTCTCTGTATCTATCTATCTATCTCACTATTTTAAAGCATTTCTTTTTTCTCTCTCATTTTTTAAACATTTATTTATTCATTCAAGTTGCATCTCAGGTACAGTCCCCTCCCTCCTCCCTTCCCATCCTCTTCCTCCTCTCCTTCCTCTCCTTCTCCTCGGATGAGGGGGGGGTCCCACACATATCAAGCCCCTCAGTTCCTTAGTCACATGAGGGCTAAGAGCTTCCTCTCGCACTGGGGCCCAACATGTCAGCCCAGCTAGGGTAAGGTGCTCCACCAACAGGTAACAGAGTTTAAAGCATTTTTTTTCAGTTCTATAGACTTTATTTTTTAATAAAATTGTGTTAACCTATGTCTTTTTTTAACATTTATTTATTTATTTATTTATTTATTTATTTATTTATTTATTTATTTATTATGTATACAGTATTTGCTCTACATATATGCCCGGGCAGATCTCAATGTAGATGGCTGTGAGCCACCATGTGGTTGCTGGGAATTGAACTCAGGACCTTTGGAAGAACAGCCAGTGCTCTTAACCTCTGAGCCATCTCTCCAGCCCCAACCTATGTCTTAAATGAATAGTGATACTGTACTTCTTTTGCTGCATCAACTAGTTTAAAAGAAGCCAATTTATTCTTTTTTAACAATTAGGCAACAATTATGAAAATTATAAGGTATAACATACATTCCCAGTGTCCAGTCCATACATATTTGGCAACTGATATTAATATTCTATTTTCTATCTTTTCCAGTGAATTTAAAGTTCTATACCTAACTCAGTTTCCATCCAAACTTGCATTACCAACTTAAAAACATCTTCTTAGACCTAGAACATCCTTTTAATTCCTAAACCAACTTAAAATTTAACTGTGAGACTATAACTAGCTAGTCTTCAACCACATCAGAGACCTGAGAAAGATAAATATATCTGA
This sequence comes from Lophiomys imhausi, assembly GCA_907164525.1. Classification (NCBI taxonomy): domain Eukaryota; kingdom Metazoa; phylum Chordata; class Mammalia; order Rodentia; family Muridae; genus Lophiomys; species Lophiomys imhausi. The sequence continues at coordinate 1,261,095 of CAJQZJ010000531.1, read as the reverse complement.
ATAAACAGGAAGTGCAGAGCCACCAGCTTCCAAAACTAAGATATGACAGACAACTGGCTGCCTGGACAGTTCCCATTTTCTCTCCATACATTAGAGCATCTATCTCCAGCCTTTTGGCCCAGTATCTCTGACAGACATTAATTGTAAAGCAGGAATTATGAAGGACTTGCCTACCCTGTCTTGGCAGAGCTAGGCTGTTGACTTACCTATTAAAGCATTTCTTAACTGTGGCAAAACACAATAAAACTTAGCATCTTAACCACTTTTAAGTGTAGAGTTCAATGGTATTGAGGACACACCCATTGGTTTGTGGCCACCATCACCATCCATCCACATAACTCTTTATCATATGTTCCTTTGAAACAATAACTCCAAAATCCCTCCTTCTCCACTGCCCTGGCTGCCCCTATTATTTCTTCCCTATTCTGACCTCAAAAACTTTAAATTGGTCATTTTAGTGAACATAACCAAGGGCACCCTGATACTCAGGGAAGAAAGGAGCTAAAGCAGAACCCAGGTCGATGGGAAGAAAACCATCCCTGCTAAGAGCTCCTACCCAAAGCCTCCAGCATGGTTCCTGCCCAGTTTTTTAGGTTTTTCTTTCTTTCTTTCTTTCTTTCTTTCTTTCTTTCTTTCTTTCTTTCTTTTCTTTTTTTTTTTTTTTTTTGGTTTTTCGAGACAGGGTTTCTCTGTGTAACAGCTCTGACTGTCCTGGTCTCACTTTTGTAGACCAGGCTGGCCTCGAACTCACAGAGATCCGCCTGCCTCTGCCTCCCAAGTGCTGGGATTAAAGGCATGAGCCACCACCGCCCAGCTCCTGCCCAGTTTTTAATTGGGGTGTTTCATTGAGGGAGATTGTCAGACAGCAAATCCCATCTCCTAGGCCTCCCTTGGGTCTGGAGAAAGGTGTGTTGCTTGGACAAGGTTATGGGCCAGATTGTATACAGGTTGGGTAAGTTTCCTGTGTGCCGTGCTACTATGGTAAGCCACTGAGAAGCCACTGCCCCTCTTGCCTGTCTCCGCAGGTGTTCCCGCAGCCCCCAACCGCCCCATCGCACAGGAGAGGAGCTGCACCTCTGTCATCCTCCGCTGGCTGCCCCCAGCCAGCACTGGGAACTGCACTATTTCGGGGTACACCGTGGAGTACCGCGAGGAAGGTGTGTTGCTCTGCTCTTCTCTATTTGCTTCCTCTCAGGAGGTCTTCAGAGTCGTGAACCCGAGGCTTCATATATCCTCTGGTTCACTGGAATCAGCCTGGCTAGTGCACCCTGGGAGGTTAGCACAGAAGCACGGGGCCAGGCTGCAGCTGCCAGCAGTTCCCATATGGAAACCTACCTGGTGCCATCCTGGCCCAGCCACTGGATGGCAATGTGTCTTCATTACATTGTCCTGTTACCCAGCTCAATCACACAGATAGTGGTGATTGAGCCCATTTCACAGATGAGGAGGCTGAAGCATGAAGAGTAAAGAAACACAAGGCTGTAGTTCAGAAGGGGCAAAGCTCCCACTAGATCCAGCTCTGTAGCTGGCTAATCTATTTCTCCCAAAATAGAAACCTATGGTAGGATGATCAGCACTCCACCCCTCCACCAGATAAAATCTATAGCAACCGTGAATACATCTATATCCATATCGATTTTTAATTGTGTGGTAAGAAAGAAGGAAGGAAGGAAGGAAGAGAAGGAAGGAAGGAGAAGAAAGAAGGAAGGAAAGAAAGAAGGAAGGAAGGATGGAAGGAAAGCAAAAGAAAGAAAGAATAAGTTTAAGGCAGGTGTGGTGGTGCACACTTTTAATCGTAGCACTTAGGAGGCATTGGCAGAAGGACCTCCATGAATTCAAACCCAGACTGGTCTACATAGGTCAGCTAGGGCTAACTACATAGTGAGACTCTGTTTCAATAGTAATAGTAATAATAATAATAATAAATGTTATAAAGGCCCTTCCAGGTAGCTACACTGTCATGGCACAGCTCCAAATCACATCACAAATTACCCAGTTAAATTGAAAGCACCCGCTTGCCCACCCGCCAAAACCATTTGTTTTGCTTTGCTTTCCTTACTATCACTATCTTAATCCGTCTTCCTTCTTTTCTTCACTAAGCAGGAGCTGTGCGGTTATAAAAGTATTTACTCAGCCTTGTTCTTAGCTGTCTGCAGAAGCGCGTGCAGGGCCAGCACAGGTGTGACCGCTTTGCCGGGGGACCTCTTTCACCATTTCCATGTTCCGCTCATAGCGCATCTCAGAAACTAAATTCTCATAGACAGACTGCTGAGTATTTCTGAGGCTCCTGTTTCTTCATCTGCTAAGTAAGATGAGTGCTCCCATCTTCGTTGGGTTTCTGTGAACTTTAGTCAGAGTTAAAGGGGAGGATCGAGCCATGCTCCAGAGTATTTTCACATGGACATCTTCTCCATACATTTTAATTTTTGTTTCCATTTCCAGGTTTGGAAAAACTGAGGCATGTTTTCTCTCATTTTGTTACTGACTTGTATTTTCTTCCAGCCCAGTCACGCTGCCACACATTCCCATGTAAAGCCGGCATTAACTCTTTACCTTGCACATTGTGAGAAGGGACAGAGTCCCCAGGCCAGCTTCTTGCACAGCCATCATTTAATCTGTTACTTAGGAAACTGGGCCAAAATCCCCCACAGTTGGCCTGCTGACTTCCAGAGCCTGACAGTGACCACAGTGTCCTTTGAACTGATTCTGCCCATTTTCCTATCTTTGTGGGCAGAAGGCCTTTGAAACTTTGCCTCTTTGACTCTGTCTCTCCCTCTCCTTGGAACTAGGTTCCCAGGTCTGGCAGCAGTCTGTATCTTCGACCTTGGACACTTACCTCGTCATTGAAGACCTTAGTCCTGGGTGCCCTTATCAGTTCCGGGTCAGCGCCAGCAACCCCTGGGGAATCAGCCTTCCCAGTGAGCCCTCGGAGTTCGTGCACCTTCCAGAGTACGGTGAGTCCAGCAAACCCAGGACAGCTAGCCAACAGAAGCAGGGCAGTGGGGTTACTGTCACAAAATCATTGGCGTCTCTGACTTCCATGGGGAGGTGTCTTGGGGGCGTGAGGCAGCTTCCATCCGGCCACCTTTGAGAGAACAGACAGACTGTCTCTAGGCAGTGTCTTTGAGCCAACACTAGGTCTACCACCCTTACTCACCCTGGACCTTTTAGGGTTCCTCGGGGGGACAGGAAAGAGACCTGTGTCCCAGGGTGCTTTCTGGCTCTGGTCCTCCTCTGAGACTTCTTGTGGAGTTCAAAGCCTGTTTAACCCTGGGTACTTCAGGCACATGTCTGTTTCCCCACCATATCAGGGACTGCTGTGCTCATCAACTTAAAACACATAGAAAAGCAACCTGGACGAAGGACTTCCTACCAGATGAAACGCTGATATTTGCCCCACCCTTTCAGAATTTATTTTTTTAATGGGATCTACATAAAATAGAAATTGACTAAGATATACATGTAACTAACTAGAAATGAATATTTTGCCAGTGCAGTTCTTATTTTGCCCACCTTGCTCGCTGACCCACTTTGTCTGCCTAGCTTGGTCCTATAGACATTTTAAAAGAGGAAACTTGCTGGTCTGAAGAAATATCCCATTGGTGACACTTTGGGTCATGCACAGAAGTGGCATGTGTATGCTGAAGACAGGACAGGAAAGGGTGGGGGGGTCTCACCATACTTAAAAAGCAGCAGCCCTATATCTTCATGGGTTACAGGAAGTCTGGAGTCCCCAAAGTATCTTGGGCTCCAAGTCAGGAAACACCCTGCAGTTCCAGGTCATGGTCAACCCAGTTGACCTTGATTTGGTCTCCCAAGCTTGTGACTCTGGAAAACCTTGGACCTAGGTCCACATGTCCTCAGACTTCACTGTGTGCACTCCATTAGCTTGTGCTTAGGGAGAGTCGAGGCGAATGACCAGAGTGGGGACAGAAGAACTGACTTTCTCATGTGGATCCTTTCTTTCCAAGCCACTAACTCAATGTGGTTCAGGATGGCCACTGCTTTTGTTTCGTTACTTCGGAGACCTGATCCCCAGCAGATAACACAAATAATAAGAGAGTTCACACATTATCCAAGGCCAAGCTGAGTCACTGAATCACCCAGGAGAACCAGTTGTGGGTGAAGTTCAATCTGTCCATATACAACAATGGTTCTCAACCTGTGGGTCTTGACCCCAAAGGGGTGCATATCAGATATTCACATGACAATTCATAACAGTAACAAAGTTACAATTTGAAATAGCAATGAAAATAATTTTATGCTTGGGGGTCACAACAACATGGGGAACTGTATTAAAGGGTCAAAACATTAAGAAGGTTGAGAACCACTGACTTACAGGATAAGCTTTCGCAAGACGGAGGACAGTGATTCCAAGCAGAGAAATCTCTAGAATGCTTTGTTCACAGGACTTCCTTTTTTCCTTCAGCTTGTTCATTTTCTCAGCGTCCTCCCTCATTTTCATTGACTTTTCTAACCCTTCAAAGTGTTCCTCTTTCCCTCTTTCAATGTTTTCTCTAATTTTTCATGAAGCTACGTTTCTGGTCATGCCCCATGTTCCCCCTCTCTTTGAGGAGATGACAGAGACTGTCTGACTCTGCCATATCAGTTCCCCTCAGACATTTTATAAATAACATTCCAGAGAATCACAGCCTTTTCCCACTGGTGGCCTCCGTATTTAGTCATAAGCATTTCCCTGGGGCTATTATACTGGATTATCTTCGTAATGTCACGTGTGGCTTCCCCATCTCCCAAAGATGCAGCTGCCGATGGTGCCACCATTTCATGGAAGGAAAACTTTGATTCTGCTTACACCGAACTGAACGAGATTGGCAGGTAAGGATACCAGCCATCTCATGGCAGGAGAATGACCGGCTTGGTTTTGCTGGTGTTTCTCTTCTAACTTGATGCATTTTCTCTGTAGTTGGAAAACAGCTAGTGCATCCTAGGGAATTTTCTGCCAATCTTTTGCTTTACTGGAGTTGGAAGCTTGCCTTGTCAACACCTAGCTTTTCATTTTCTAATATAAGATTTTTAAGCCCCAAAAATTTCCTAAAAGACTGATTTTAGTTATATGTCCCAAGTTTTGATATATAATATTTTCACTGTCATCATTTCTATGGAATTTTTTCAACTATGGTTTATTTCTTGAACCAATTTTAATGGGTTGTAAGTTATATAAAATGCTCTTTTTGAAAAAATTTTTATTTTGTGAATTTCACATTATGCACCCTGTTCCCTCCCATTTCCCACTTCCCCCCAGATCCACCTTCCACTCTTGCAATATGTCCCAGCATAAAAAATAATAGCTCATTGTGGAAGCTGCAGTGTATCTCAGTATGTTCCACAATATTCCCTTTTGTCCACACATTCTGCTTGCAAATGTTCATTATAATGACTCCTTGGTCTGGTACAAGGCCCCTGGTTTCCACTACTCTATCAGTACTGGAACCTCACTGGAACTCCTCTCTGATATGCTGTAACTGTTTTGTGTCCTGGATATCCTGCAGTCCTGGGTTGTGGAACTGACCTCTTCCTGCATTCCAGCAGTTCAACCATGGGGAAGATGTTGGGGTGGGTCAACTCAAAGCCCTGGTTCTGGATCTACAACCCCTACTTGCATGGCCAGTTCTACTATGGAAAGATGCAGGGCCTGCTCTCCCGAGTGCTGCAGCATGTGAGGGGCAGGGACAGCTCTCTTGCTCTTGTGACCCCATCTGGACCAGATCTCCTGTCAGCCAATGGTGGTGAGGGCAAAAGGGAGGGGAGGGGATCTCTCCCTAGCCAACACCACCACATAGCAGACAGAAGGAAGGGCTGACTCTCCCACACTCACTCCCTCAGGGCTGGCTCACCCGCAACCCCCACATACAGGGCCAAGCAGAGTTCTAGTTTCTGATTTGTTTCTTGTCCTGGGAGCCCATCTGGTGCTTGCCTGGTTGATCTGATAGTCATCACAGGTTACCCCATGGTGCCAACATTGTGTTGGTATCCAGCTTGCTCCCCCCCCCCCGCCCCCGTCCAGGAATGTTAGGCTACTATTCATTTAGATGTTAATTGGTCAGAACACTGATTGTAGACATAGCCTCTCTCCTCTCTGCCACCTACTGATGCACATGTGATATAGCAGCCATATCTGTAATTCCTCTAGGGGCAGGATATAAAATGCTTTAATATGTATGAGGTTTGAAGTTATATTTTGTTACTCCTAATTTTATTACACTGTGATCAAAAGAACTTGCTCAAACTTACTCTGTGGGTAAAACACTGCAGAATTTTGTTAAAAGGTTTACATATTCAAGCTCAGTGGGTAAGAGCACTGGCTGATCTTCCAGAGGACCTAGATTCAATCCCTAGCACCTACATGGTGGCTCACAACCATTTATAACACTAATCCTAACTCTTTTCTGGTGTCTTGGAGCATTGCACACCCATGGTACACAGACATATATGAAAGCAAAAGAGCCATACCATAAAATAAAAATAAAGGGGAATTTTAAAAAGTTTCATGTATTCATTTTACTTTCTCTTTAAAATTTATTTTACGTGTATGACTATTTTGTGTCCATGTATGTCTGTACAGAGAATGCTTTCCTGGTCTCTGCAGAGGCCAGAAAAGGGTGTTGGAGCCTCTGGAATTGTAGGGACAAATGGTTGTGAGCCCACATGCATATGCAGGGAACTGAACCCTGGTCCTCTGCAAGAGCAAGTGCTCATAAGCACTGAGCCCTCTCCCCATCATTGTGCATAGAAGTATATTCTGCTTAGAAAAGAAAATAAATCCATACTTGATGCTCAAAATGGCAGAAAAATATCTTGGCTAAAAAATATTAGTTTACCTTTGGTGTCTCAAAGAACCTAGGATGCTAAGAAAAAAAGAGGTTTTTTTATGTTTATTCATTACTTCAAGTTGCATCTCTATCACAGTCCCCTCAAGATGAGTTTTTTAAATAATAATATTATAGTTAAAAGTACAGAAGGAAAGCTTTCTTTTTAGTTTGTTACGTATTAGTATGTATGTGTTATGTGGGGAGTGTGCACACAAGCCCTAGTCCATGTGTAGACAGCCGATGTGCAAAGGTCAGAGGACAAATTTGTGGAATCTCTACGTTTGTGCTTTTATGCAAGTTCCAGGCATCAGGCTCAGGCTGTTAGGTTTATACCTTCAGAGAGCATGTGTCCTTATCTACTGAGCCAAATCACCAGTCCCAGAAGAAAAGATTCCTTTTTTTTTTTTTTTTTTTTGGTTTTTCAAGACAGGGTTTCTCTGTGTAGCCCTGTTTATCCTGGAACTCACTCTGTAGACCAGGCTGGCCTTGAACTTAATGGAGAGATCCGCCTGCTTCTGCCTGCCAAGTGCTGGGATTAAAGGCATGCACCACCACACCTGGCAAAATTTCTTTTCCTATTTTTGCAAACATATCTGTTTTTATTTTATGAGTATGGTTAAATACTTGCATGTATGCATATGTACCACATGTGTGCTTGGTGACTGACCAGTCCAGAAGATGGTACCTAGAACTGGAGTTATAGAAATTGTGAGCTACCTTATAGATGCTGGGAATCTAACCCTGAGCCATCTTTCCAGCCCCAGAAAGATTTCTAATACTGCTTGGTATCTCTTCTTCAAAATGCTTGGGACCAGAGTATTTTTGCACTAAGGATTTTGGGAGAATGTGCACATGCACACAAAGAGATGTCTTGAGGATGGGACCCAAGTCTAAAAACACTCATCCATATTCCATGCACATCCTTACCTGAAGGTGACTTTATGTGATGTGTCTGGCATACCTGCGTTTTGACTGTCACTCATCATGTGAAGTCGGGTGTGGAATTTTCCACCGTGATTTCATGTCTGCACATGCAGGTGTCAGATTTTAGAACATTTTGGATTTTAGATTTTTGGATTAGTGACACTCAGCCCGTAAGATTACTGTCTCATACATACACCTGCCCATGTGTATGTGTGTGTGTGTGTGTGTGTGTGTGTGTGTGTGTGTGTGTGTGTGTGCGCGCGCGCATAGGTATACACATGCACATATGCACACACCCCTAAAATATTCTGGTAAATGACACCCTGCTGACTGATGAGCCTTGGAAAACCCTTCCTCCCCTTTTGTCTCGCAGAGGCCGTTTCTCTATCGTAAAGAAATGCATTCACAAAGCTACCCGCAAAGATGTTGCTGTGAAATTTGTGAGCAAAAAAATGAAGAAGAAAGAGCAGGCTGCCCACGAGGCCGCCCTGCTTCAGCACCTGCAGCACCCCCAGTATGTCACTCTTCATGACACCTACGAGTCCCCCACATCCTACATCCTGATTTTGGAGCTGTGAGTACAGGGGTCGTATGTCTTGGGTGGCTCTCGTCTGTCTAGGCTGTCCATTGCCCACAACTAATGGACAAGGGTCCCATTTTGCACTGTGCTTTCAGGATGGACGACGGCCGACTCCTGGACTACCTTATGAACCACGATGAGCTGATGGAAGAAAAGGTAGCTTTCTATATCCGAGACATCATGGAGGCTCTACAGTACCTTCACAACTGCAGAGTCGCACATCTGGACATAAAGGTAAAATAAAAAATCAGCACCTGTTGCAGCGACGTAGTGGAGTCTTAACTTACCAGCCATCTCCTTGAGGAACGCAAACTTGAATTTCTTTTTGTCTTACTGTGGCATCATGTGACTATTAAACTGAAAAATTGGGCTTTCACCCTACCCAAGTGCCTTATGCATGAATGAAGGAGAACACACCAGAGACATGGTGGTTCATGGGTTAAGAGAAGGTATGAAAGATTTAACCAAATAATCTAATTTTACAGACATCAATTAATGTCCTATTCTCCTTCACTCTGTAAAAACAAGGTAGTTCTGGGGGCTGGAGAGATGGCTCCGTGCTTAAGACACAAGTTCTGGTCTCAGCACCCACATTGGTTGACTCACAACCACCTTAAGCTGTAGTGGACCCAAAGTTTTCTTATGGTCTCCAGTAGCACACACACATGACATACACTCACACAGACACCTGCATACACCTAAATTAAAAACAAAAAAAATTTTTTTGTTTTTATCTGCTCTCTCGAGCTCAGAGATCCACCTGCCTCTGCCTCCCAAGTGCTGGAATTAAAGGTGTGCACCACTACCATCCAACTAATATATATGTACATATACATATATGTATGTATATATATGCATGTATATATGTTTATATGTATATTAATGAGAAACTCCTGTTTTCTTGAAAAGCTATTTCTTTTCTTGATTCATTACACAAGCAAAGGGTAGGTAAGAAGGGCACACGCTATTGGCATAGGCGTGTGACTTATCAGAAGAACATCTGTTTAACATGCATAAGGCCCTGGGTTGGATTCCCTAACACTAGGGTGGGGAAGCACAGGCTTCATTAAGCCCAGCAGTCAGGAGGCAAAAACAGCAGGATCTCTGTAAGTTCCAGGCCAGCTTGGTGTAGGTAGTGAGTTTTAGGCCAGCCAGGAGTACACAGTTAGCCCTGTACCTCTTCCCCAATGGCACAATTTTCAAGCCAAGCAACTTACCTAAAGTGACACCTAAACTTGGAGTTTCATGGGTTCAGTGCCATACTCTGAAACCTCCTTTGCCTTTGTGTAGGGAACCTCCCATTTGCACAAGCCACATCAAAGAATAACAGAACTGTGTTTAGCTAACAGATTCCAGCTGGAGGTCAGCAAACACCTGATCTTGCCTCTCTTGTCCCTGCCTTCCTGGGTCCCTGTAGCCTGAAAACCTGCTCATTGACCTGCGGATCCCAGTGCCCCGAGTGAAACTCATCGACTTGGAAGACGCTGTCCAGATCTCGGGCCACTTCCATATCCACCATCTGCTGGGGAACCCTGAGTTCGCTGCCCCGGAAGTGATCCAAGGCATCCCTGTCTCCCTGGGCACAGACATCTGGAGCATTGGGGTTCTGACATATGTCATGCTTAGTGGGGTCTCCCCCTTCTTAGATGAGAGTAAAGAGGAGACCTGTATCAATGTGTGCAGGGTGGACTTCAGCTTTCCCCATGAATATTTCTGTGGTGTGAGCAATGCTGCCAGGGATTTCATCAATGTAATCCTACAGGAAGACTTCCGGAGGCGGCCCACGGCAGCCACGTGCCTGCAGCATCCGTGGCTACAGCCCCACAATGGTAGCTACTCCAAGATCCCCTTGGACACCTCCCGCCTGGCCTGCTTCATAGAACGCCGCAAGCACCAGAATGATGTGCGGCCCATTCCCAATGTCAAGAGTTACATCGTCAACAGGGTGAACCAAGGGACCTAGCCATCTCCCGACCCCTGAGGTTTCACATAGAAGTGCAGTGTGAAACCAAAGCAAGACTGGATGTGTATGTAAATAACTCTGTTCATCATTTCACTCCATGTGGTTCTGTGGCCTGAGAGGTGGTTCTCTTAAACCTTGTCTGTGGTTACCGCAGAGTCTGAGCAGCGTAAAAGTCACCTTAGTCCCAGGAGCATTCCAGAAGGTCATGCTGAAGAAGTAAAAATACAGAGTTTCAGAAAGTATTAAAAGAAAGGGCAAGGCTAACAAGATAGTAGTTGGTATAAAAATGTTAATTGTACATTCCAAGCTGAGCAGTTAAGGGGGCAAGCCGTACACCCACTGAGAAGAGTATGGTAGGTTTCTGACTCCGTTGAAAATTTAAGCAAAAAGTTCTATTTAACAAAGATGTCAACTATTCTGCTTTAGATGACTTAGATATAGTTTCTTAACAGGATACATATGCACATACAGTATAATAGATCCCATTTAGGTTTCAGAGTTTTATAATATAGAGTTCTATATGAAATCAATCATTAAGTAACTTTGAGTGCTCCTCGTTAAGACAGTAATTTATTTACCGAAGCATTACATTATTTTGACTAAGCACAATTAGATGACGAGTTTTTTAGAACATTTTATAAATCTTGTATAGAAATCTTTTATCAGAACCTATGTATTAAGAGAAAGCAATGTGACCCTTTTGTGATCTGTGAATGAGATTTTTTTTTTCTCTATCACGGGTTGTTTGACCAAGATAGGTTCTGCATATCAAAAGCTACCCCCTGAACTTACTGGTAGCTCAGAGTTCCTCCTGTTGGAAAGCCTGCCAGGAAATAAATCCAAATCTAGTAAGAGTTGGGGGATTGTTTTTATGTCCACACAGGGCCTGACACAGATAAATGAATATCACAAGTTCATTAGAAGGGCATGTAGAAATGTTTCCTACATGTCCTGTGAACAGTGTAGCAGCTCTTTCTGATTTCATAGCTGAAGAGTACAGCTTTCAGAAAGTTAGCTTGCTTTACTTCTAACCCCTCATGAAGCTTCGGGGTGCTTACCAAAAGGAGGCAGCCATATATGCCTTTTAAAGGCTAGTTCTAAGTCCTTTCTGAAGCCATGGAGTAAAGCCTGACCCATCACTCTAATACAGCATGGGCTTTTAATTGTGATAGCAATACCTATCACCACACAGCCACCAACAACTCTGGACTAAAAGGACTAATTGTATTCTGAGGCCAATGCTGCCTTCTCCAAACAAGATTATTAACTGCCCGGTACCCTCTGGAGGGAAAACAAATTAACCAGGGCATTTCATGGGTTTTTGTTTTGTTTTGTTTTCTGTTGGAGTAGGTAGGGGAGTTTTTGTTATTTTGTGTTTGTACACGATCCACCCTTTGTTTTCTAGAGTGTGTTTTAAAAAATTGCTTTGATGCAAACAATAGTCTAAAAATACAACTGAAGTGTTTATGTAAATCAAGTTTCATGTCATCATGTCTCTCCTGCTAGTAGGATTGAGAAAATCGAAATCATGGAGCACAAAGTGCAATCAGAGAAACTGGGAAAGGAAAATAGAACTGTAAAATTGTTTAAACTAGTTAAAGAAGGAATGATGGGAACAGTCTGAACTGTAATGTATTAAAACACTTATTCTCTTGGTAGAAATATAGAACTAAACTACTCATTATCAACCCTGCATCTCATCTCACCCAAGATTATAGAGAAATAAATTGGTAGAATGTAAAAGCAATAAGACCAGATAGAACCTAGTATTTTCCCCAAAATATATGGAAACCGACTCTGACTGTATGCGTTCCTTGTCTTCGGACAGCCCTGGGTCATGAGGCCTCACTCCCTCAGAACTTGCTTACCTTCCACATTCTTCACTTAAATCATGATGCATACACAGATATAAAACCATAGGATGGATATATTTAAAACATGCTTACTGAGGCTTTTTTTTTTTAATAAACATGTCTTTATTATGAAATGTAGCATTAAGCCGAAAGGCCTGGGCCAGAGGGTTTGTTGTAGGATAAAACACAAGCGTCTCTGAGGACTCCAAAGACCCAGAAAGTGACATGGCCAGGTGGGTTCTGTCCAGTCCACTAGTCCACTGTGGCTGCTGTGGAGGAAGGGCTTCCTACTGGATCACTTAGAATTGTTAAGACTGGCTGAGTTTCTTCTAGAAAGGATTAGAACCTACAACAGTGGTGTTCAGATGCTACAGGAGGGCTATGCTGAAAGCATGTGGTGAGGTGACAGAACTCTACACAGAGCCAAAGTTTTCACAGCCATGTTTGTGTCAAATTTGGGGTGTCTAGACATAGGGCTACATGGTATCTCCCTAAGTACATAGGGGAGACAGGAAAGGATAGACAGAAGGGAAAGTAATGTGACTGTATTAACAGCAGCTCAAACACAACTGTTAGAATAGTTCAAACTTCAGGGACATAGTAAGAGAATGGGGGCATACTGTTTGTAGTTTGATGACTGATAGATATGAACAGGGAAGGGCCCTATCTGCAAAGCACCTGGTCCCTCCAACAGGGGCACAGATGGTCTTGGCTCAAGAATTCTCCTTAGCAAGCTGGGAATTAGGAGATATCCCATGGACAGGGCTGGAAAGTAGAGTTTGAGGTTTGACTGTGCTCGACGATTGTGCTCGACTGTGCCAGAGAAGAACCCAGGACCGCTCTCCTGCTTTGGCAAGGGAGGTTTAGTACTAGGGGAGAAGAGGGGAGAAGAGAGAAAAATGTTGTTTTCTGCTCCAAATGTCCCCGTTGATAAAATGGAATTTGGGGAGAAGGAGAGAGAGCATTAATCTCTTAAGAATGTCAAAAATATGTCCTTGTTGACACATCTATAAGATGTTTTGATTTTCTTAAAGTGCTACACACTGCCAGTGCTAAGAGTTTTATTGACTCCTACTGCCATCCCAGTTGTTCTTACTGAGAGTGGACAGCCAGCTGACCCCAGGAAAGCAACAGTGGTGCTGAAAGCCGTAGATTCCTTGTTTGTCTTGAAGACAGCATTTTGAGCTCCTTTGTTTTGTGTTAAAATGTACAGTAAGATGGGAAAGATAAGGGCCAACTCAGGATCCCTGATGAGAAATCTAATAATTTTTGCGCCTTTTACATTTGTTTCGAATTAAACAGATTTTGATCCACTTATAACTGAAGGTGGTTAAGAACTGTTAAGAAGAACATCATAAAGTTAGATGTGTTCTCCCAGCCATAAGCAACCTAAGTGGGGGGTGGAGGAGGCAGAGGGAAATGGCTTCGCAGCTTTGTCCTTCACAAAGCCTTCATAAACAGTAGTGCCTTTCAGAGGGGACGTGGAGCGTGAAGAAGTTCAACTGCATTTTAGACTTGCTGACACTGCAGTGGTTTTTTTTTCCCCCCTTAGGTTTAAGACATCTTTTAAATGAAAACATCTGAATGTGGGATGGACCAGGAATTTTTGAGTATTGATCTCAGTTATTCCAAATTCATTCCTTCTTCCAGAAAGTCTATGTTGTTTTCTGCTCCAAATGTCCCCGTGGATAAAATGGAATTTGGGGAGAAGGAGAGAGAGCATTAATCGCTTAAGAATGTCAAAAAATATGTCCTTGTTGACACATCTATATGATGTTTTGATTTTCTTAAAGTGCTACACACTACCAGTGCTAAGAATTTTATTGACGGTAACTTTGAACATTCCAGTTTCCAAGAGTCTTGGAATACCATTCATAAACTCATGAAGTTAACCTCTGTAAATTGATTTTCATTGGAAGTTTTGGGTGCTCCTTTGTCTACATGTTATTTGTTTTTAGCTTATAATTTCCACCCTTTAAGAGTTAGTCTACAGAAAAGGGTTAGGAGAGCTGATGAGGCCTTAAATGTCCATAGTTCTTTTCTCCAGTATTTCTTATGGCAGACATGAGAGTCTGATGCCTTCCAAGACAGCCAGTCATTCTCTACTCTACCTAAGCTTTATGCTTTGGGGGGCGGGGAAAATGGACAAAGAAGAATTCAAATAGCTACTTTCCTCACTGGGAGGGCAGGTGTGAGAATCAAACACACTCTCTTGTCACAATCTCTTTAGAGTCTCACAAGAATCTGCTAGAAAAGTCAAATAATATACACAAGGGGAGAAATAATTGGATTTTGGAGAAGAAAAGCTTTGACTCTGGTCTTCAAAAGTAGTCTTCTGTTGTCCCCAAGCTCATTCCTTCTTTTTTTTTTTTTTTTTTTTGTCTTGCCTATCTGGAAGAACATGGAAATTTAGATTTGTGATAATATGAGGAAGAAAATACAATATAAAGGAGACAGTGGTTATTTTTGTTTGTTAATTTAAACTCTGTCCTCTATACCTGATAGAAGGGAAATAAATTGAAAACAAAGGGTCTCTGTAGTGGACAAAAGTGCACACTCACCACACCCTAGGATAGCCCATGAATTGTACTGGGTGTATTTTGAGGAATGTAGATTATTCTTTTCTTGCCTGGGTAACATTCCAATGGAATCTGGGTTAGGCAAACATATATACACTTTCAACACATTTATTTGTAAAAAGCACCTCATGATTTTTCTTTGCTATTTGAAATCTAAAGACCTTTAGGGAAGGAATTATTAAACCCAGAGTAGGCTAAAAGAAAAGCTCACATAAATCACATCAACAGAAAAGAAGATACTATAATAACCATTTTCTGAAAACCATATGGCTCTCATTGTCTCATTCGTTTTAAAAAGCTCAAAAGGGCTGAAATGTAGACTTAGATGTTTTTCAATAGGAAATGCCCATGAAAAAATCTATATGGAAATTGAATACAGAAATATCATATGGCCATATTTTTTATAAAAGACTTTTTTTCTCTTACTTCAAAATATAAGTTGAAGTTATAGGAGAAGAATATGGTCATTCTACTACAGTGCTTTAATATTAAGTGACATTAATTAAAAGCCTAAAATGAACACTCCCAGGCAATTGTCTTTTCCTATTAGCCTGTTTGCTAAGAAATTCTGAACTGTGGTCAGATTTAGTTTTTAATCCAAATGACCAGCCTAAGAGTTCAGTTGGATAGCCCACTTCAGTGAAAGGGAAGATAGAGAAAAAGTGCAAACAGCAAGTCCTGGGATGCCTAAGTGTTAATTTAACCAGTAAATCCGCCAGTCCAAGGGTAGGAGTTGCATTAATTCCCCTTTTCCATCGAGAACTAAGTCCGCATTCCAGAGTCCATGGAGACCGTTGCTGTGACCTCAAAGAATGAGGCTACGAATCTGAAGTTAACCGAACGTTGGTCTTCTTTTACTAACTTAAGCCATATCTATTGCCTCTGCGTTTGAGTTTTGGTTTGTTTTTTAAACCTGGTGCTTTTACTTCTATTTTTTTCCCGAACTTCAGACAACTCTGTGGGGAAAGTAAATAAAAACTAGAAGAGAGACAAATAGAAAGACTGTGAAAAACTAAACATAACCTTGAGAAAATGCTATTTATGCAGAGAACAGCAGCAATAGAGGGGCAAACTGTTGGAAAATATAGATATATGTACATCAGTACATGTATATAGTGTATAATATATATGTATATGTTACTGCTCATATGCAGAAATCTATCCATTTGCAGGCAGCCAAGGGGGGTCGGTTTTTTTTTTCTACTGGAAAACCATTTATGACCATTCAAAATCACTAGGGATAATACATGGAGAATTCCAGTCACATGGAAATTAATTTCTGTCTTTCAAAGTCCACATGGCCAAATGAACAAAATATGAAACACGTAGGGATTATAATTTATCTGATTCTGTTTACTCAGAAGTCTATATTTAAATTATTGTGTGTGCGTGCGTGTGTGTGTGTGTGTGTGTGTGTGTGTGTGTGTGTGTGTACGCGATTGGTGTTTTGGGTTTTTTTGTTCTTTCTTTGTGGTTTTGAGACAGGTCCTGGCTGTCCTGAAAGAGACCAGGCTGGCCTTGAACTCACAAAGATCTGCCTGCCTCTGCCTCCCTAGTGTTGGGATTAAAGGCATGTGCCATCATGTCTGGCCTATATTTGAATTTTAATATCTGATTTGCAAACTGTGCCAACACTTTTTGGTTTTGAGTGATCCCTTCCCCAAAAGTCTTTTGAGAATTTGTGGCGGGCTTCTCTGGCAGTTTAGATAAAAGGCATTATCCATAAGTGGACAGGTTTCCCCATAGAGACCATTACACATATACATATAAGTACATACTTCCATCAGGCTTGGAACAATTGATGCAAAATCACTCCACGGTATTGGTAAATAGCTCTATATTTTCAAGGTGCAGAAGAATTCCACAGCCTTAATTATTTCAGTGTCTTGCTGGTCTGCCTTAAGAGTACCTTCTGGGGTTTTTGGGTTTTGATTGATTTATTATTTTGACTTTTCCGGCAGTTGTTCATTTTGTACACATATGATGTTGTTTTGTAAAGGTGGGTTGTAAATATTTTCTTTGTAAGTCAGAATCACTCATGTGTAACATTGTAAAGTGCCGACCTTGTTGCTGCTGTCTTGTTATAATTACTGCAGCGAATGTTGTAAGTTGTGGATGAAACTTCAAAATGTACATTTCACATGTTATGCATTCCTATAAATATAATATACTGAAGAGCCTGTTTTTAGTTGCCTCTCCCCCTTAAAAAAAGTTATAACATTTATGTGTGTGTGTGTGTGTGTGTGTGTGTGTGTGTGTGTGTGTGTGTGTAGGTCAGAGGACAACCTTTAGGAGCTGGTTCTCTCCTTGCACTGGGAGATTGACCTCATCAAGTCCCTGCACTCACTGAGCCTCCTCACTGCTACTTGCCTTTATTTTCCTAACTAAAACTTCCGTCTTTTCCCCACTCCCCACTGTGGGTAATTTCCACCCCCTCTCTTCTCCTCAAATATTTGAAAGCCTGGAAAGCTTTAAAAAAAAAAAAAGTTAGTGGAACTGCAAAAAGGCTCATTGGATAACTGTGCTTTTTGCCATGCCTGAGGATCCCAGTCTGAGTCACAGGGCTGCACAGTGAATGTAGACAATCGACTCCTGACTGATCTCACAGGTTTGTGCATACTGGGAGAACCTACACAGGCATGATCAATGTCTCCAGGCACCACATTGGCAGGAATGAGGCTGATGTATCAGTGTCCTGTCAATTAGCAGCACATAGATATGAACATTGTTTTGAGTTGGCAACAAGAACAAAATATTTTAACATTTGAAATCTATTTAATCAAGGCGTTACTGCATTTACTGTTAATGAGAAAAAACTGCCAAAACTATGCGTTTTACTAGATGTGGTGGCGAATACTTTTAATTCAAGCACTCCGGAGGCAGAGGCAGATGGATCTCTGTGAGTTCGAGGGCAGTCTGATCTATATAGTGATGTCTAGGCCAGGCAGGAGTACATAGGGAAACCCTGTTTCAAACACAAAACAAACACAGGAATGTATGGCTTTTTCACACTGGCAGTTCAACACAATCTCTTCAGAGAAAACAAATACAGAAAATAAATCTGAGAGTCTGTTTGAGAAGCACCAATTGGGAGGTTTAAAATAGGACAAATAAGGGATTATTATTATTTATTATTACTGACAGAGGCTCACTAGTTCCCGAGGTAGGCCTTGAATTTGCAATCTCCCTGCTTCAAGTTCCAGGAGTGCACCACCATAATCAGCTGAGGGGTTTGTAAACCAAATATGCTTGGGTTTTCAAACTGCCCACCATTATCCCTCCAGACAGCCTGACACTGTCAGTTCGGCCTCCTTAACTCCCCTCTGGTCCTTCTTCATCCCGTGTGCTTCAGATGGCCTAACGGAAGTAAGCACACATTTGTCTGCCATCACCAGAGTGCACAATGACCCGCTTGATATTTCTATGTGCAAATTATTGTGAAACTCTCCCACGCCAACTGCCTGTAAAGCTAATGCAAGAAGGGAGTCACAAGCCCTGTCTTAGAGAACTTCTATTTTATGTGGAGAACCTCTGAGAGTAGGGAAGTGGTGGTTAACGGGGGATGTACCAGATAAGGAAGCGCTAAGCTATAAGCAAAACTAAACACAATGGACTCCCTTCGGAGAAAAAGAACTCCAATCCAGCTTGCAGGTTCCAAAGCACATCACTCCACCCGTCCGACCAGGAAGCGCCCCAGCACAGACCCCCGCGGCCCAGGCCGGAAAGGGCGGCGGAAGAGGCGGGGCTTTCTGGGTGACGTCACGGCCCCCCAGCGCCTTGGTTTCCAGAGCGAACTGAGCGCGCGAGAATGGCGGTTGCCGGCGAAGCTCTGGGCCTCTTGGTCACCGAGCTGTACGACGTGCAGGCTTTCAAGTTCGGGAGCTTCGTGCTGAAGAGCGGGCTCTCCTCCCCGGTCTACATCGACCTGCGGGGCATCGTGTCGCGCCCGCGTCTTCTCAGTCAGGTACCAGCCAGCCCCGAGGGACAGGATGGCTCCTCCGGGTGGCGGGAAAGGAGAAACAGGAGGTGGCGGGGGTGGCCGCAGTTGGGAGCAAGGGGGAGCGACAGGCCAGGCGGGCAAGCCCACCCTACTGCTGGTCTGGAGAGTCCGTGGAGGAGCACGGAGGCCGGGGGCCATCGGGGTCTTTGGGACCTTGTTTCTTGACCGACCCGTGTGGACACGTGCTTTGCGGGAGTCAGGAAATCTTGTGCAACTCTGGCCGGCGGAGAAGTCCTTGAGTGAGTTCTGATTACTTAACCCCTAGAAAGTGAGAATTAGGGAGGAAAGGAAAAGGCGGGAGGGTGGAGAAATTAGGAGCTTGGTCAAAGGACTGGATTTAGTAGTGCGTGATCAGTAGCAAGAAACTAAAGCCATATGGTGGACACCAGGAAGGCTTTTTTTTTTGGTGGGGGTTGTTGCTAAGGGTAAACTGTACACGCAGACTTTAACCTGGTGCTTATCAAACCTTGAGTGGGTTATGTGTAAATCACCGCAAAGTCGGCGGTTTTCTAGCATAAGCTGCCAGCTGAAGTGCTGTCGGCACTTAGAGTGGAAGGGTAGAATGCTGGCAATGTTACCAACTCCGTGTGAATATTGGGCACCGTGGAGTTTTTATGAGGTGTATTTTTGTGTGTGCGGGAGTGCATGTGCCATGGTACACTCATGAGAGTCGAAGTGATTGAACTCAGGTGGTCTGGCTAGGCAGGAAACAGCATTACCAGATGAGCCAATTTGCCTGTCCTGATTCAGATTGTTAATAAAGTACTGGGACTGGACGAGTTAAAGGTCATCACAGTCCGAGCTGCATCTGCGGGAGAACCTGTCTTCAAGGGCAAACTAACAGAATAGTTGTAAGTTACTAATGGCTACCCTGTTGGCTAGTATAACTGTAGGATATTTCCGTCATCGCAGAGGTCTGTCGAGTACATATGTAGTCTGGCATGGTGTTGCACAACTGTAATTCCTGCAAGCAGAAAGCTAAAGCAGGAGAATTGTGAATTTGAGGCCAGCCTGCATTACACAGGTTAAACAGGAAGGCTCTTGTTTCAAAAAAACAAACAGCCCCCCATCATGTACTCTTACGTTGTTGTCACAAACTTAGGGAAGGTTTGTTTCTTGGGTACCCATTTTGCCTCATTACTGTAAATAGACTGAAGCCCTGAATGGGATGGCTTGAACTGTTAGCTTTTCACATCTAGCATCTTGCTATGATCAGGAATCTTGAAATAGTGTGTCTCATCAGTGTAGAGAAACTGTATTACCAAGAACTTTCTAATGAAAATTTTAGATTTTAAAGAGGTCTATGTGAATAGGGTCTCTCGGTATATACACCCCACCCCCCAGAAAAGCAATATGCTTCCTTGTAACTTCCTAATAAGGGACAGTTGACTGGTTGTGTGGACACACAAACAATTGTAGGGAAACTATAGTATTTATCTCAATAAAACACAAAATCTCCAAATCCCCCCCTCCCAGATAGGGTTTCTCTGTGTAACAGAGCCCTGGCTGGCCTGCCTCTGCCTCCCAAATGCTGGGATTAAATCTCTTATATTTGTATGATTTGCAGGTTTATGTTTTAGGTATATGCCCACACCAGTGATAATGCAAAAGAATCTCTGACAGACTTCAGATCATGAAATGTACTTAACTCTTAAATTTCAATTAATATACATTTTGGTTTAGATACATGTAAAGAAGCATGACAGACCAGTAAGAGCCTGCAGGAAGAAATATGTATTGCAGTGTAATAATTCTGTGGACATAGTAGAGTAAAAATATGAATTTGAAAAAACATAAATTTTCTAATTTTCATAGTCTGTCTAGCACGTGCATGGGTGTGTGTGCCTATGTTTGTATGTGGCTGGGCTTTGGGTCCCAGGCTGTGACCCAGGCAAAGTGCTCTGTCACTGAACCCACAGTATCTGTCTCCTCCCCACATTCATTACAGATAATGGTATTGCAGTTCTGAATGTGTTCATGATTTTAGTATTAGAAATGACACCTTCTGCAACTTAAAAATATTGAAGAAGCTAGGCATGAATATTACGTGTCCATAATCCCAGCACTTAGGCTGAGGCAGGAAAATCAACATGAATTTGAGGCCAGTTTTGATACTTCGGAATCTCAAAAACAACTCATTCTCCCCCAAGAGTGATAGATGTACAAGAATAAATATTTTTAAAAGCTAACCTGGTATATGAAGCAACTCTGAGCTTTTAACTTTTGTTTTAAAATAAGATAGTGTTGGGTGGGAGTATGCATTCTAACATTAAAATATGGTTGATTGACCTGGTGCATGCCTTTAACCCCCCTCAAGAGGCAGAGGCAGGCCAGCCTGGTCTACAGAGTGAGTTCCAACAGCCAGGGCTACACAGAGAAACCCTGTCTTGGATTTGCTCCCCCCCACCCCCAAATGAATGATTTATGTGGAAAAGATAAAATATATTTCACACAATAGGCACTATACTTAGGAAAGTCTTCATTGAAGAAGACTTCTTTCAGAAAATAGAACCAGTGCTGTTCTAGAGATTCAAGGCATGATGGAATTCTGGAGAGCATCCTTGGTCTTGAGTATGGATCACTGTTCCTAACACATTTCATGTTGTCCTCAGAGCAGGTCCTGAATCTAGAGGAACAGGTTCATGGTATTCATGTTTCCATACCAGAATTCAAGATTGTTGTGATGGGTCTAAATCAGTTGCTTAATGTTTTCTCTCTTGAATTCAGATACTCAAACAGCAAATTGTTAGGAATAATCCACTAATATCTTAGGATTTAATTTAAAAAATCATCGGGGGTGTATTGCCATTTCTGTTGTTATACTGTTACATGATTCATATAGCAGTCTAAGTAGCAGTAATAACGGGAAATTTATGTGTTCCTTTACTTACAGGTCGCAGACATTTTATTCCAAACTGCCAGAAATGCCGGGATCAGTTTTGACAGTGTGTGTGGAGTTCCTTACACGGCGTTGCCACTAGCTACAGTTATCTGTTCAACCAATCACATTCCCATGCTCATTAGAAGGAAGGAAACAAAGGATTATGGTAAAATAAAAATAGCATGAGCCTCAAGTTAATATGTAGCCTGTTAGGATTTTGTTCTCTTTCAGGCCCTGATGTTTACTAGAGCTGTTGATTGCTCCTCAGAGGCCTGGTCAGCTGTTGAGTTGTTGACTCTCACTCACTGCAGAAGACCTTCCTGCACAGTCTGGGTCTGAAATGCTTTGTGTTGGCTGGGGAGTGGAAACAAAGTGCTTGTTGAACCCCAACCTTTGTATTGGCTCTTCCTTCATCAGCAGAATGTTCTAGGAGCACATACCTCTAGGTATTCACACATTTAGATGCATACAGTCATGAAGAGTAAGGTCACTCTCATGAAACTACAGAGACACCTTGGGAACATATTTTCTTTTGGAACAGTCCATAACAATAGAGTGTCAGGTGGGTTTGCTTTAAAACCTGAAAAATCAATCTAAAATATCAGGGCTGAGTTGTTACTTAATGATATTAAAAAATTAATGGGATTTTTGTTTATATTGATATAGAAGTGCTTTGTTAGCTTTTTTTTTTTTTTTTTTTTGGTTTTTCGAGACAGGGTTTCTCTGTGTAACAGCCCTGGCTGTCCTGGACTTGCTTTGTAGACCAGGCTGGCCTCGAACTCACAGAGATCCGCCTGCCTCTGCCTCCCAAGTGCTGGGATTAAAGGCGTGCGCCACAACGCCCGGCTTCTTTGTTAGCTTTTAAAAGAGATCTTTTTTTTTTTGGTTTTTCGAGACAGGGTTTCTCTGTGTAGCCCTGGCTGTCCTGGACTCACTTTGTAGATCAGGCTGGCCTTGAACTCGCAAAGATCCGCCTGCCTCTGCCTCCCAAGTGCTGGGATTAAAGGCGTGCGCCACCACTGCCTGGCTTAAAAGAGATCTTTTAAGATAAACTATGCAGTATCTGGGATTTGCTTTTTAAAAATTGTGAGAGGGCAGTAAGACGCCTCAACACATAGAAGAGCCTGCAGTACCTCCGATGACCTGAGGAGGGAGCTACGGCCTGCCGGCCTTTGACCTCTACATATATGCCCACACACACAGCATTGTAAGGGGAAGGAGGAAGGGATAAGGATATAGATATTGGCCATTAGTTACTAACTGGTGAGTTTCCTGTAATATTTTGAAGCTAAAAATAAATTATTTGCCCACAAGGAATATAGTTCTG
Source organism: Lophiomys imhausi (assembly GCA_907164525.1). NCBI lineage: Eukaryota > Metazoa > Chordata > Mammalia > Rodentia > Muridae > Lophiomys > Lophiomys imhausi. Next base: position 1,238,158 of record CAJQZJ010000531.1, on the reverse strand, counting down.
TTTTCTCGTGTGTTCATGGAACTCATTATCAGTGTGCCTGCAAGTACCCTGTCTTATTTTAGTCTAAGCAGATTCAGTTAAGCTGTGGTAAAGGTGAAAGATGATTTCTATAGTAAGGCCCCCCAAAAAACACCTTAAATGTCTACCTATTTTTCAAAATACTAGGCAGTAAAAAATATAAAATTGAGTCTCAAAAAGTGACTATGAAGTCTGGAGTCTTAGTTATTTACATGTTGTAGATTATCATGTATATTCATTGTGGTTATGGTGTCCAAGAAGCAGTGAAGTGTTTCCCATCTGAGTTTAGTTTGTGTATGAGTGTTTGCCTGCACAAATGTATCTGCACCACATTCATGCAGTGCCAGCAGAGATTGGATGATGATGTTAGATCCCCTGGAACTGTCTGCAGTTTGTAGTTGTGAGCTGCTGTTTGGGTATTGGGAACTGAGCCTGGTTCTGTAAAAACAACCAGTGCTCTTAACCCTGAGCTATCTCCCTAGCCCTGTTTTATTGGTTTGAGGCAGAGTCTTGCAGTAGATATCTGGCTGACCTGCATAACCTAGGTTGATGGTAAGACTGACAGGCCTTCTGAGTACTAAGATAAGAGGCTTGTGCCACACCTGGTTTTAAAAAAGAGAATTGTTCATTTGGTCATCAGTAATACACTTGTAGTCAATATTGAAGGGAAAGGAATGATTTTATTAGTGAATACTGGCTTATTCTGTCTTTCATTACTGTGTAAGTGATCTTGCTTTAAGAAACTCAACATAAACTGAGTGTAGTGGTGCATGCCTTTAATTCCAGCACTCGGGAGGCAGAGGTAGGCCGATATCCATGAGTTCAAGGCCAGCCTAGTCTACAAAGTGAGTCCAGGATAGCCCCAGATATAAACAGAGAAGCCCTGTCTGGGGGTGGGGGGGCACCATTTGTTCAGAAAAAAAAAATGAACTTTTACTTACATTATGAAATTGTTTTATTGTAACTATTCTGTATATAATTGGCAACTGTGATACAATAATTAATAAACAGAAAGAAGCTTTAAAGTAAATGATCATAAATAAGATTTAAATAATCTTTATCACATCTTGAGTTAGCTGAAACATTTTGCATATTTTTTTTTCAACAGAAACTTTTCTTTTCTAGGTACCAAGCGTCTTGTGGAAGGAGAGATTAATCCAGGACAAACCTGTCTGATTGTTGAGGATGTCGTCACCAGTGGGGCCAGTGTTTTGGAAACCGTTGAAGTTCTTGAGAAGGAGGGCCTGAAGGTGACTGATGCCATAGTGCTGTTGGACCGAGAGCAAGGAGGCAGGGACAAATTGCAGGCTCACGGGATCCGTCTCCACTCCGTGTGCACGTTGTCCAGAATGCTGGAGATTCTCGAGCAGCAGCAGAAAATTGATGCCGAGATGGTCGGGAGAGTGAAGAAGTTCATTCAGGAGAATGTTTTCACAGCGGCTAGCCACAATGGTTTTCCCCCTCCTGAGAAGAAAGCATGCAAAGAACTCAGCTTTGGGGCACGAGCAGAGCTGCCAGGGATCCACCCACTTGCCTCAAAACTTCTCAGCCTAATGCAGAAAAAGGAGACCAATCTGTGTCTGTCCGCTGATGTGTCAGAGGCCAAAGAGCTGCTGCAGCTAGCAGATTCCTTGGGACCCAGCATCTGCATGCTCAAAACTCATGTTGATATTCTGAATGATTTCACTCTGGATGTGATGGAGGAGTTGACAAGTCTGGCGAAACGCCATGAGTTCCTAATATTTGAAGACAGGAAATTTGCCGATATAGGAAACACAGTAAAAAAGCAGTATGAAGGTAAGTGCGTTCAGAAGTCCAATGTAGGCTGGTCAAAGTGAGGATATATTAGCTCGTATATGCGAAAGTCTGCACTGGAGCGAGCTGTCAGGCACGAGCATACCTTTAACGATGTTTCTCTCCATCTCAGCCGTGTTCTCTGTTCGTGGTTCTCGGGGAGGGAATTCCACGCCTCACTCTTACCTCTGGGTGTAAACTCCCTCCCTTCATTAGCTGGCCTGGGGAATGAATACACCTGCTTCTGGGAGTACAAGCTGAGCTCTGTTTAACCATCTTGGTTTGAGATCCCTGTCGATTCCCTTAAAGAAAGTGGGTGAGCTGCTTTCAGATGGGTGTGTGAGTTCTGGTCAGGCAAAACAAAATGTATTGGCGCTGGCTGAAATTGACAATATAGGAAAGGACAGAAAAGTATAGTCAGCCAGTCGAGGTGGCACCCGCCTTTAATCCCAGCACCCAGGAGACAGGGCAGGCAGGTCTCTGTGAGTTCGAGGCCAGCCTGGCCTACAGATCGAGTCCAGAACAGCCAGGGCTGTTACACAGAGAAATCCTGTCTAAAAAAGAAAAGTATAAAGTGATACTCTTAGAATAATGTGTTGATATGCTTTGTTTCCCCCTTTGAGTTTTTAATACCAGACAGGCAAAGCAGCTTATGAGTGGCCTGGGAAATGCTTAGTCTTTTTTTTTTTGGTTTTTTGAGACAGGGTTTCTTGTGTTTCCCTGACTGTCCTAAACTCACTCTGTAGACCAGGCTGGCCTCAAACTCACAGAGATCCGCCTGCCTCTGCCTCCCAAGTGCTGGGATTAAAGGCGTGCGCCCCCACACTGGGCCCGAAACGCTTACTCTTATGCCTGTTTTCTCATGCAGATTTCTGCTCTTAGAGACAAGTGGCCACTTTGTAGGTCTGATGCTTTTTCACTTACTTGTAGAAAAGATAAGTAGCCACATGATTTCCTTTTTTTAGTGCACGCCTATTCCTAACATCTTTTCAAGTAGAACTGTCTGCTACCTTACTGACGTCCTACCATGACTACATTGCTTAGTTTAATTGAGCTTACTGACTGAAGTAAACGTTATATAACCTTTCTTTAGGCTTGCGTGTTGGTTTCCAAAAATCTGCATTTTTACTGTCTGTTAAAAATGTACACAGTTGCCTGTTAAGATTGGGGCAGCCAAGAAACCTGTAGAAGGTAAAGTTGCTGAGAAATCTCTATAGGGTGAAAAAAATCAGTCATCTTCAAGAGAATTTCAGGATGATGCTTGGGTTCTGTGAATGCCCATCTTCATAGGAGTCCCTCTAATGGCATAAACTTTATTGGTGGTCTCAATCTGCAAAAAAGTAACAGCCTATCAGTATTCTGATAAACCAAGTGCAGCACTTTTGTGAGAATTTCTCCTCACTGTGACCTCTTACCTAGCTACCAGGTGGAAACCATGGGTCTACTGATAAAGTTATTAAAGTACTGCAGTCTCTAACTTGTTACTAGAAGATCATTTCATACCACAGTTGGTTGGGCAAAAGGTTATAGATTTGTGTTTGAAGATTATCAAGCATCTTTTTATTCCTCCTCAGGTGGCATCTTTAAAATAGTTTCCTGGGCAGATCTAGTAAATGCCCATGTGGTGCCAGGCTCAGGAGTTGTGAAAGGCTTACAGGAAGTGGGCCTGCCTTTACATCGAGCGTGCCTGCTCATTGCAGAAATGAGCTCTGCCGGCTCCTTGGCCACTGGAAACTACACCAAAGCCGCAGTAAGTGATGGGGTGCTGGGGTTAGAGGGGGTCAGATCTGTTTGTGCTGCATGTGCTAGGGCAAGAAAATGCCTTCTTCTGAGGTCTGTAGAAGCCATATGTAGCAAGTTGCTCTTCACATTTTCCTATGGTAAATTTTATAGTTGGTTAGTCATCTAGAAAGTGGATAAATGGTATTTATAGATATTTTAAGGAAGCTGGGCATGGTGGCACACACCTTTAATTCCAGCACTTGGGAGGCAGAGGCAAGTGGATCTCTGCGAGTTCAAGGCCACCCTGTCTGTCCACAAAGCAAGTCTAGGACAGCCGGGGCTCTGTTACACGGAGAAACTATACGGAACACATAACACTTTTGTATGGTGTTTTGTCTGTGAGTCTATCATGTGTGTTCCTGGTGCCCACAGAAGCCACTAGAGGGCATTGGTTTCCTTGGAACTGAAGTTGCATATGGTGCTGGGAATTGAACCTGGGTCTTCTAGAAGAGCAAGCAGTGCTTTTAACTGCTGAGCCATGTATCCAGCCCTCTATGGTAAATTCAAAACCTCACACTGAATGGACCATAAATACTGGCTTCCCAGGTCTCAAAAGCAAAGGGTCTGGGAATGAAGTCTGGCTTAAGGACAAGCTGTCCCTTACTGGTGATAGTAGCTGGTGGCAAGACTCACAGGCTGTGAGGCAACAGTATGAGAATGAGGTGGCCAGTGAAGAGCAGGTGCTAAAGAGGGCAAGTGCTGGAAGAGTGTTGAAGAGCCAGTGAAGATGGAGCTGTTTTATCTGTGATGGCACACGCCTCAAATCCTTCCTGGAAGTAGGTGAGTCAGCAGGCGTTGTTACAAGTAAATCATGCAGCATCTTGATGTCTGATGCACATGCTCTCAGAGTTCTGATCTTCTCAAGCATGTTTCCTTGGAGGAAGGGGTCCTCTGCGGACCTTAGTGAAGGCAAGTGTGTTTCTTCACGATTGACAGCTAAGATGGCTTGTTTCAGATAGCAAGCTGTAATAGAGCATTTTACTTTGGCTGATTTTTCTGTGTTTTTGTAATACTGCCTATTACATCCCATTTAGGTTGGAATGGCTGAGGAGCACTGTGAATTTGTCATTGGCTTTATTTCTAGTTCCCGAGTAAGCATGAAACCAGAGTTTCTTCACTTGACCCCGGGAGTTCAATTAGAAACAGGAGGTAAGTGTGCTCTCTAGCTGTGGCTCTTCCAGACTCACTTCTTTTTCCATGTCAGGCAGAGTAACACCACTGTGCACTGTGATGGTGCTGTCTTAGTCTAAAACAGCAGTTCTCAACTTAGGGGGCATATCAGGTATTTACATTATGATTCATAACTAGCAAAATAAATTATGAAGTAGCAAAGAAATAATTTTATGGTTGGGGAGGTCACCATTAAAGCATTAAACCACTGATCTAGAACAATGAATTAGCCCTTGATTAGACCCCAACAATGAATTGATCTGGTGATAGCATGTATTTTATTTGTAAGACAGCTTGTAGTTTAAGAATAAGAATTTAGAAGGCTACTTGGATTTTTCCAGAAAACTTTTGAGATGGAACCTGGCTGACCTGGAACTTGAAGAGATCTGTTTAACTCTGCCTTCCAAGTGTTGGGACTAAAAGCATGTGCCATCATGCTGGCCAGAAACATGATATTTTAGGTTAACATTTCCTAATTGGTGCTCTTGAGTATGCTACCCAAAAGAAGCAGTCTATGTTCCAGCGGGTCTGGCAAACCCTTGCCAAATAGTGAGATGATGGTCAGCAACCTTGATGTGCCTGGCTGTGGTTCTTCAACTTGCAACTGTTTCCAATGCAATTCTAAAGGGGCAGCATAGGCAAGGGGAAGGGCTAGATGTTGTTCTAAATGGAGTGTGTGCTTAGCTGACAGGACGCTCTGGTGTAGTTCCAGCACCTCACCCCTGCCTGCTAACAACAGTGTTACTGTCCTGTAGGACAGAGTAAAGGGGGTTCTGGGTTCATTTGGAGGTACAGGTGGAATGGTTAGGCTTTAGGGTGTGACTCAGCTGGTAGAGTGCTTGCCTAGCACACACTCATGTCAAAACCTTCTGTTTTGTGCATGTAGTTTACAACCAGGGAACATTCTTGTGTGTTTCATGTCTGTTATTTCTAGGCATCCCCTCTAGACCAGAAGGTCTTTGAAGAACTCAGGTCCCTCAGTTCTCTCCAGATGATAGAATTGTAGGAGTGGATAATATGCAAGAAACACTGATTTTTCAAGCACTGAACTATTAGGATTATTTTGATAGTATTTGCCACATTAGAGCTTTTTTACACACGTAAGCACATTACTGCCTTTTGTTGGAGTCACTTTAAAGAGTCTCAGATTTTACACATTATGGAGTAGATGGACCTGCACAGCATAGTGGCCTTAGAAGTCAGCAACTCTCAGGTAACTTTGTAAACTCTGCCTTTGTGGTTGAAAAAGATTGGGTTCTTAGCCCTTCCATTCTGTTTATCGTGTGTTGTTTTAGACAGGATCTCTCTATTTTCTGGAACTCTCTTAAGTGGACCAGGCTGGCCTCGAACTCACAGAGATCCTCCTGTCTCCCTATTGCTGGGATTAAAGGTGTGCAATGCCACACCTGCTTTTTCCCCCCCTTGTGTAGCATAGGCTGGCCTGGAATTCCTGAGTTCAAGTGCCACCATTGCCACCATTCCTAGCTGCCTAAACTGGGGACTTGCAGATACTAGGCAAGTTCTCTAATTCAGAGCTCCAGCCCAAAAACTAAACTACTTTTTAACTAAATACATAGTTTTACTTGACGCAACAACTGAAATATCAGTTAATTCAATAAGAATCATCACCCTTGGAGGGACTGGAGGGAAAAATAGTAAATCTAAACTACTTTTAATCTTATTTTCTTAGTCTGTAAAGTGTAGGGATTATGGTACTGATCTTAAAATAGTGGGAAGGCATGAAGGCAGTGTGGATGTTATTTAGCTAGTGCCTCAGCACAAAGCGGGCTGCATCTGACAGCTATAAGCGGCCCTGCAGTTCTTTCACTAGATAGCACATTAGGGCCTAGGCTTTTAGGAATTAAAAACATCGAAACCCATTTAGCATAATGTTTCTAGAACAACAGATTTAATAAAAGGCAGTCATTATCTAGGTTTGGTGGCACTAGGGAGGCAGGCAGATTTCTGAGTTCAGTCTCCAAAAACTAAGCATTAGGGTCTAAGAACTTGATAGGATTATAGTGTTAGTCCAGAACTCACTGAAGAATCATCCCAGACTCAAATAGTATACAACCAGCAATGAGCATTTACTAATCCAGCATGCAGGGATCACCACTTAGGTAAAAGGGGTGACCCAGGACCAAGGCACACAGGCCTTTTAAAAATATTAGGGGAATTCCAGGAAAGGTTAGTTAATGTTTAATAGAATTGGATCATTCAAACTAAAAATGCAGGTGCAAGCAAAAGCTCGGAGAATCTTTAGCCAGCATTCATGAGTTTATCATAAGACAAGAGGGGTATTCAAACCAGCAGTCTGTAACCTTGAGAACCTGGCAACTTTATCTTTCTTAAGTCAGATGGCCAGCCTGCCTTTGCTTGGTCTGTTGTCTGTGACTTCTCCAGTAACTGTTGAAATGCAGAAGCCTGCCATGGAGTCAGCCTAGCAACTCCCTGAAGTTAACTCCTTTTAGGGGAGGGAGGAACCCAGAGTCCTTCAGGGAATCTTTAATTAGGGGTCCCTAAACCTGGGTCTTTTCCAATAGCAGAAAGGGTTTATGAACAGTAAGGTGTATTCTAATAAATGCTTTCTGAACTTAACCTAATATCCCACCCTGATCCAGTGAGTCCCATGTTGTCCACAGGCTTCCTGGGTTTGCATTATATTTAAATAGCTTTTGTTTCTCTACAGGAGATCACCTTGGCCAACAGTACAATAGTCCTCAAGAAGTGATTGGCAAACAAGGTTCTGATATCATCATTGTAGGCCGGGGAATACTTGCAGCGGTTAACCGCCTGGAAGCAGCTGAGACATACAGAAAAGCAGCCTGGGAAGCTTATTTGAATAGACTTGCTGTTTAATAAGAAGACAGTGAAATGAAGATGGGTTGAATCCTAAAGTCACTGGCTTCAAAGCAACAGTGCCCAGCAGTGTTCGGGGTCCTGTACAGGGCAGTGAGAAACAGACCCTAGAGCCATTTGTCATGGTCTTTACCTTGTAATCACTGCATTGGTACTATAGGAAGCTCTGTTTACAGCTTCCTTTCATTGAGACTGGTATTTGTTTGGCAGCCATCACCCTTCTGATACCCTGAACTGGATTGCTTAATTCTTTTACTTGCAGTGAGACAGTCACATGTAATGTTAACCTCCTTCAGCGCCACAAAACTGGATCCTTCAGTGGAGCACTTCTGACTGCTCAGCACACAGTGTAGAGAGTCAGTCACAGCTTCCTCGTGCCTCATCTGGATGGCAGGCTACTGCATAGAAAATGGAAGTACCAGTTCCTCTCTGTCATTAATGTGTTTGCTAACAGGCTGGAGGTTCATAATGAATGGCTCTGTGGTTAAGAGCACTGTTGCTCTTCTAGAGGACCAGCATTCAGTTCCCATCACCCACCACATGGTGGCTCACAACCATTGTAATTCCCATTCCCGAGGATGCAATTTCCTTTTCTAGGTTCCTGGGGCTATATGCATGTGGTGCACATACATGTAATAAATATATACATATACATGTATGTATGTTTTTAACTAGTCCTTGCCAGTGCTAAAAGGGAGAATTTTAGTATAGAAGTGTTTGCTCACCGACTGAGAAGTTGGGTGGCTTGAGCTGTGTGATCTGACTGATGTTTGACATAACTTAGCCGTGTTTGTTGCGAGGTGGACTTCTCAGACTTGAGCCATTTCCTTTTGGTTGACATGCTCACCAAGCAAACCACCGTCACCCTGGTTTCTGCCCTGCATGCATCATCTGCAGTGTCTTACGTTCTTATTCTCTCAAAAGGAAAGACCTTTTAGCCTCAGATAGCTGTACATAAGTAGCCCAGACCTGAGAAGACTGGTGTCAGATGGAATGGTCTTTGAGTGTGTGTCTATATATTAAACATGTAGCCTGCTAACTCTCATAACTGAATCAGTGCAGCACCCAGTCTACACATCTATCAGAAGATGCGCAACCGCACCTTACTCAGCAAGTAACCTTGGATCCTACGATAAAGTGGAGTCAAAGCAGTTAAAGCAAGGTCTGATTGCAGCATGATCCCATCAAGTAAAGGCCGACACGAGGAGACTAAGCCATGAGTCTCGGGGTGGGTCTGAACTACTGTCTGGAAAAAGCTGTCAGAACCTGAGAGCTTCACTTACTTCTAGGCTTCAGCTTAGTCTTGAGCTCCAACAACTGTGGTTCCAAGAATCCAAAGGGACCCTTTCCGTTGTAAGATGCAGACCTAAATTGAGGCCCTGAAGTTTCAAGTTCACATTAATCTTTGAGGTGTCAGAACATACGCATTAGCACAGTGCATTAAGCCCTGCACTATTAATTCAGATCAGCATTTTGGAAAATAGGAAACAAGGCCCTCTTGAGTACCTCTTCCTGTATCTACCCCACCCATTAAAACTACAGTGCCTTTTGACCAATCAACCTATCTTAAAGTGCAGTCAGCTTTTCCAGATGACTGAGCATGGTAGTGTCATTCTAGTACCCCGTTTGACAGTTCCACAGTTTGCCCAGGAAAATGGATTTGTCACTGGAGATGTCTCCAATGTTTGCTCCATAAAGATGATCCCCAATGGCATCTTAACTATTCCTGCCACAATGGCCTTCCTGCCTGTGTTGTTGTAAGCAAAAACATTATCAGGAGGACACATCCCACTGAAGGAGGCAATTCCTCTTGTAAATATTCAGGTGGCCCATCTATCTGGAAAGAGGACCATTTTTTTTTAAACTTTCTTTGTGTAGCCCTGGCTATCCTGGAACTCACTCTGTAGACCAGGCTGGCCTTGAAATCACAGAAATCCACCTGCCTCTGTCTCAGAAGTGCTGAGATTAAAGGCATGTGCCCCCATGCCCAGTCATTACAGACAGTTTAAAACTGCCACGTGGGTGTTGAGATTTAAACCTGGGACCTTTGGGAGAACAATCGGTGCTCTTAACCCCTGAACCATCTCTCCAGCACCAAGGAAGAAGACCTCTCAATGGAGAGAACGTCTCTATAAGATTGCCCTGTGAACATCTATGAGGGCATTTCTAGTGATTGCTGTGGGATGAAAGAGTGCTGAAAGTCTTGGAGTATATAAAAGTACTAAGGAAGCTGGGAAGCAGCATCCTCCATGGGCTCCTCTTCAGCTTCTGCCTTTAGGTTCCTTGCCTGACTTCCCTCCATGAGAGAGTATGACCTGAGGGGGTGTCATGTGAAATAAACCCTTCACAGGATGCTCTTGGGCACAGCAATAGAAACCTAAGAATGTGTAGAGTTTTGGTATTCTCAGGATTGGGGGCTCGATACACGTTGGCAGTAGCTCATTTTGGCAAGTTTATTTTGAGGAAAGGATATTGTCTGCCATCCTGGCCTTGAATTCAGTCTTGCCTCAGCCTCAAATGCTAGAATTACAGGCATGTATGCCAAACAGGCTCATTTCAGCAATTTGAGAGTAGTGCCATACTGGTATTTGCTGTAATTCCTCTCACTTTGCTCCATGAAAGCTAATGTGGTACAGACAAGGAAAGAACAAGTGGCTATTCAGGCCCTCCTTGGTGATACATACTTCATGCTGAGTTATGTATTGCTGTAGCCCTGAGTGGAACTAGGTATGTTTTCCAAGCTAGCTTAGAATTCATCCATCTGCCTACTTCAGCCACCTGAGTCTTAGGATTAAAGGCCTGTGCTATCAACACTAGGCAGAATTCTTTTCAAACATTGGTTTTGTTCTTCCAATTCAGGCATACATAGATGTGCATTAAAAGGACTACTATAGGGACTGGAGAGATGGCTCAGTGGTTAAGAGCACTTGCAGTTCTTCCTGAGGACCCAGGTTCAATTCCTAGCACGTACTTGGCAGCTCAATCCCAGGAGCATCCATGGCCCTCTTCTAGCCTCTGAGGACACTGCAGACACATGTTGCACATACATAGAACAAGACATCCTTACACAAACTTTTAAACATGGAAAGGCTTCTACAGCCAATCCAGTTTGGAACAACCTTACAGAATTTGTTCAGGCATCTCATAAAGCAACTACTGAAGAAGCCAAACAGCTGCAGAAAAAAATCTCAGAATTCCAGCTGTTGGTGCAACTGGTAAGTGCTTGCTTATGTGTAAGCTGGGGAACCTGAGTTCAGATTCCCCAGTGTCTATGGAAAAGTCAGCAGCCACTGTGTTCCACATTATGGAACACAGACAAAAGCAGACAGACAGACACTCATATACACTAAAAAGCACAGAAGGATCCCTGGAGCTCGTTGGCCAGTTAGTGTAGCCAAAGTAGTGAGCTCCAGCTTCTGTGGGAGCCCCCATCTGGAAGAAAAAAGGTGCATCTCTGAGTTCAAGGCCAGCCTGGTCTATATAATAGACCCTGTCTCAAAACACTAAAATGGTAAACTGAATGGTCAAGCAAGTAATGCCATCTTCTGCCGTTCCTGATAACCCGAGTTTAATCCCTGGGACCCACATGGTGGAAGAGAACCAATTCTTAAAAATTCTCTGACCTTCATGTGCAAGCCATCTCACATAGACACAAAAAAACAAGATAGCCATTAAGACACCTGGTGTCAACCACTGACTTCCACACATAAAAACCTATGCAGTCAGCTTTTTCATAAAAAAACAAGCTCAGGTTCCCACTAAGACTAGACCAAGCCTGGGTTACCTATATAGCAATACACTAGGAAGAGAAATGGTCTTCACAAGGAGCCAGGTTCTAATTTTGCAGCGTTCACCTTACAGCTTCACTGTCTAGAAGTATCCCTGATATTCTTCAGCGATAGATATTTAATAGCTATTCAAATTGCTCAAAACCAGTAAAATCTAGGCAGTAGATAGTTTGGGTTTGCATTTCTGTTTTGTAGACACTTTTGTAACTTTAAGGGACATGTTTTCTCAGTACAAAGCTTTCTTCTGTCAAACAGATGCCCCTGGCTTCCCAAGATGCTCCTCCACTGGTAGTTTTGTTTGTTTCGAGACAGGATTTCTCTGTGTAGCCCTGGGTGGGCTTGAACACAGAGATCCTCCTGCTTCCACCTCCAGACTGCTGGGACTAATGGTGTGCATTATTAGTAGATTTACTTACCTACTGTCTTCACTAGATTTACCAAACATGAAACTTAGAACGCAGATGGCAACGACCATTGAGTGCAACGCATCCGTTTGCAAATAAAAGCACAGGTGAGGGCAGCCCTCACTTTCTAGGTGTTTATCTACATTTCATGCTGTGCTGTGTAGGTGTCACCTATGACAGTGCAAGGAGGAGGGAACTACAGCCACCCAGACTGCCATTGCAGTAAAATCAGTATGAATAAGGAACAAGTTTCTGTGTTTTAGCCTCAAAATGGCCCTTAAATTCCAAAAGTATTCACTTAATCCGACAGCCAATACTCGGGAAATTGGGATTCCCCAAACTATGACAAGATCCTTTTTACAGATTCCCATGATTTTAGGTGTTACTCATTATCTATTTTTTTTTTCAAGACAGGGTTTCTCTGTGTATCCTTGGCTGTCCTGTACTCACTTTGTAGACCAGGTTGGCCTTGAACTCACAGAGATCCACCTGCCTCTGCCTCCCAAGTGCTGGGATTAAAGATGTGTGCCACTATGCCTGGCCATTATGGACAGCTGTGAACTGCCATATGGTGCTGGGATTTGAACCTGGGTCCTTTGGAAGAACAGCCAGTGCTCTTAAAACTGCTGAGCCATCTCTCCAGCCCCATTATCAATAATTTATGCTTAAATTGTTTAAGTATTTAGTCATTAGAGTTTCAGGAAAACCACTCCAAAATCAGCTATTGCACAATGAGCTGAAAACACCTGAACAGCAGTAAAATGCAAGGCTGAGTTCCCTTCACTTCCCTACAGCCTTGGAGGGACTCAGAGGTTCCCAGACCTTCAACCAGCTCTTCCCACAGGACAGATCTCTCCATGCCAAGAGGGGCATGTGACAGCCATGTTCTATCCCTCCAAGGGTCCATTCATTAAGAGCCACCCATTCCTAGAGTTTCCTCACCCTAACCATTTGGCCCATTTCAGCCATTTGGCAGAGTCCAGGGCCCCTGGCCCGTTTGAATCTATCAGTTGAGTCAGATTTCAGGCAGATTAAGGCAGTGTTGCAAGACACTAAGACAAGGACAAAGCTGATACACAGCCTGTACACTGAAAGCAACCAAGGAAGGGTTCAGCTCCCTCTCCAGGTACAAGCAAGAGCTTTCCTCCAGAACCCAACATGGGTCTATAGAATTTTGTAGAAAGCTCAGTAGCTCCTTATGGCCTCCAGGGCTCTTAACTGCAGGACTGAGTGCAGGGCAGAGACTAACACAATAGAGCTGACAAGACTCTACCATGCTAGAAAGATACTTCTCCATCATGCTAACATTTTAACCAAGATTCAAAGACCCGAGTGCTCAACTTTTAAAAAAAACAACTCTCTTAGCAACCTATGTGCTAACTAAAAGTTGTATCCACTTTCTGCAAAGTCTTCGATGCCCTTATTTTTAAGGTACCCCACAAACTTCCTCCTGTGGTCTCTGCAACCCCATGTTACACCCATTTCTAAATGCAGTAAATAGAAGTGTAAGCTCTGGGGAATCTTTTTGTCTTGTGTTGTTTGAGACAGTTTCTCTGTGTAACCTTGGCTGTCCTTTGGCTGTCCTGGAACTCACTCTGTAGACCAAAGCTGGCATTGAACTCAGAGATCCGCCAGCCTCTGCTCCCACAGCGTTGGGATTAAAGGCCCAGTGTGGGGTTCATAAGAATTTATGGTTATGCCGGGCAGTGGTGGCGCATGCCTTTAATCCCAGCACTTGGGAGGCAGAGGCAGGCGGATCTTTGTGAGTTCGAGGCCAGCCTGGTCTACAAAGTGAGTCCAGGACAGCCAGGGCTACACAGAGAAACCCTGTCTCGAAAAACCAAAAAAAAAAAAAGAACTTATGGTTATGTATAAACATAAATTGGCTGAAATTCTAAATGGAGAAGAGTTTCTGAACAGCAAAGGCAGCCAACTCCAAGTCTACATATCCTCTCATAGCACAAACTAGGCTTGGCTCGGGCTGTATGCTGTCAGCATAAGCCAGTCTCAGATGTATTCCAAGAAGTGGAATCCTAGAGTCCCTTGACTCAGGCCTTCCATCTAAAACCTGACTAGCCCACTGAGCCCAGTGCAATTTTGTCTGACAGGGAGGCTTTTGCAGGACCCAGGCCTGTTCCTACTGAAGCCAGTGACACTTGAGAGCTCCCTTTCAAGCCCTAGGCCTGCTTCTGTCAGGACTTCTACAGCCCAGACAAAATAACTTGCTGAAACTTGTTTCATATCCAAATCCAAATCCATGGAGCTTTGGAAGCCAAGAGATCGTCCCAGGATTCGCAGCTGACAGCCATGGGAGTGTAAGCAACAATGCTCTGACCCGCACAGAAGCGAGGCACAGGAAGAACTGATGGGCTACAGCCTGGCCTGTTTACAGCCTAATTCAGTGTCCTCAAGAATGCCTGTGGTGCCACCCAGGGCTCCTTTCCTACCCACACTTGCAGTGAGCTACACAGAAT
>CAJQZJ010000531.1:1205180-1223859 GCA_907164525.1 Lophiomys imhausi | reverse complement strand
ACCCAGGGCTCCTTTCCTACCCACACTTGCAGTGAGCTACACAGAATACACGTCTCAAAAGGAAGCTGCACGTGCTGAGGCTAATCAGGTGAACCCAAGAGAACCAGAATCTCTCACAGCCATCCAAATGACAGCTCTGTCTGGAATCTTGGGAATCTGAAATTGGAAGCCCCTTTGAGAGCAGCCCAGCCAAGCTTCCCATTCTACAGATGAAGAAAGTGAAGCCCATTGAGGGATGACTGGCACAAGCTACAGAAGAGCTAAACCTCTCACCTCACTGCTGAGAATGAAACAGGAAGGGGGCTAAGGTCCCACCATCCCCTCCTAGGGCATGTCCCCAACAACTGGAAAACCTCCCAGCAGCCTCGTGTCAAAGGCCCTTCGCAATAGTGCCAAGGGACCAAGTCTTCAGGAGATAAGATCCAAGGTATAGCAAAAGCCAAGAGTGTTTACCTCTGAGTGGTGTAACTCCTAATACTTTTTACCTTATGACTTTATTTCCTATCTTGTGCAATAAAATTTTTTTTAATCAGAAAAAAGGCCATTTAAGACAATAAAATACAAAAGCTGGGTGGGTTGGGTTAGTCAACAAAGTGCTTACCTTTGTAATTTTTCTTTTTTCTTTTTTTTTTTTTAAGATTTATTTTATTTATTTTATGCATATGTGTGCTCTATCTGCATGTACACCTGCATTCCAGAAGAGGGCACCAGATCACATTGTGGATGGTTGTGAGCCACCATGTGGTTGCTGGGAATTGAACTCAGGACCTTTGGAAGGGCACTAGGCAGTGCTCTTAACCGCTGAGCCATCTCTCCAGCCCCCAACCTTTGTAATTTTTCAATTATTCGATGACAAATCTGATCCTGGCATGGTATAGTACACACCAGTAATCCCAGCACTCAAGAGGTGGGGAAGAGAGGACTGCCCGCTGTGGTGAGTTCAAGACCAGCCTGGGCTACATAGTTCTAAGGAAGTCTAAGCTACAGAGTGAGGTCCTGCCTCAGAACACCCAAACCAATAGAGCCAACGAGGCAGCACGGTGAGTAAAGTCACTTGCCTCATAAGTCCATAGACGAGTTCTATATTGGAATCTACAAAAAAGATGGAAGGAAAGAACGAGCTCCACAGAGTTGACCTCGGACCTCCACATGGTGTGTTACACACCTATCCCTGTCACTAGATCATGCGACATATGTACATGGAGCTGGGTTTTGTTAAATGAAGCATTCCGAATAGAGGGCCTCCTTATGACTTTTGGCTCACCAAGCAACCTTAAGGAATGAGGAAATCATGACTGGCCTTGGGTCAGAATCGTGGGCCTGCTGACATCAAGAACTTCCAGCAGGGGGCAGCAGGACTCCACTAGGCGTCATGGGGAAAACATCCCTTTTAATTAACCTAGGCATCAGGTGGAAAGGAGCTGGGGACCCCAGTTTAGTCTATGGCTCAAGAGTGCCACGTGCTCACAGCACGGCCTACAGAAAACAGGGTTCGAACAAGCTAGAGCATTGTCTCCCGGAGACCTCAGAGTAAACAAAGAGACCAAGCTCTTTCTAAGATCATTCATGTCTTTGAGTTTAGGAAGTCTCAAAGCCACCATTTTCTTGTCTTAGATATTTGTAAAGGGACCTGCGGGCCCCCTTCTCCCAAGTTCTACAAGAAAAAGGACACTCAGAATCAGTTCCCTTTGCCCACCCCCCCCCAATCAGCATTCACTCAAGAGTGGGCCAATCACAAAAGAGAAATTTGGTCCAAAGTGCACTGACAAAAACCATTAGTGAGGGGCTGGGGTGGCTCAACCGGTAAGAATGCTGACTGCTCATGCACAGGACCCAGGTTCAGTTTCCCCGAACACACACGATGGCTCACAACGGACTTTAACTCCTGTTCCTGGGGATCCAATCCAATACCCTCTTCTGGCCTCTGTGGGTACCAGGCACGAATGTGGTACATGGACATGCATGCAAGCTAAACACACATGTAAGTTTTTTTAAAAAGACAAAACATTAGTGAAAGATTGTCAAGGAAGTGGGACACTGTGAGCCCGGGGCTTAGTCCTACAGAGTCCTCGGCTAGCCTGACCCTCAGCAAGCCACTTCCCCTTCCAGGGGCTGCTTATGCTTCTGTACTCAAGGCAATGGGTCAGGAGGCTACTGGGAGCTATTTCTGTTTGAAGGGAATCTAAAGAGAGTGATGGCTCCACAGGAGACAGTAGCTGAGATGAGCCCAGGCTTTGGGCCTGGGAGGGACCTAAGAGCTTGGTGGGGGAAGGTTATTGGTCAGGGTTTGTTATTTACACAGTGTAAAAGACACGTTGTGTGGAAGCCACACATCTCCACCCTCTAGCATCCCCTCCATCTACTTCTAGCTTGAACAATGTAGAGCACAGGCGGGAAACAGGGGTGGTTTGTACAGTTCCTATCTAGAACTCTAAGCAGAACCCGGGAGGCCCAGCAGCACCTGCTCAGCTCTCTTGAAGCACCGTAATTGCCCAAGCACCTCAAGGAGCCCTGCTCAAGTCCTGCCCCTCATAAAGTGCATGGACATGTCAGTGTCTAGCGAGGACCACTCAAGACCACTCAGAAAGGGAGGCACACGGCCGAGTGTACAAAGTCAACACAAAGCTGCTTGGTTTCAACTTTTACTTCCAATCTCAGACACTCTTTCCTTTTCATTACAAAGGCACTAAACAAACGTGGACAGGAGGAAAAACCTAACATTTGCAAGGTATGCACCCTCAACAGGCGCCTCCCCAATTCCACCACCAACACCCACAGATACCAGGCAGAAAGTCCTCAGGGCACCAGAAATCACATCTACACCATAAATGCGTGACCTTTTTATTTCATAGGAAAAAAAAAAAAACGATCAACCCGAAAAAGCCAGGCTGCACCCTAGCTTTATACACGAAGACTCCTCCAGATACCTTCTTGTCTGGCCAGGCAGGGAGGGACAGCCCAGCCTTCAGCAGTTCATGGAGGCAGCAAGCTGGAGGCAGCAGGAAAGCTGAGAATGCCAGAATCTCTTTGTTTTCCCCGGCTTGGGGGGGGGGGGGGAAGTGGCCCTGTGTGCCTCTGGCCTGTGGCCAGGGGTCACAGGCAGCTTCCTGGTGTGTGGGTAGCAGGTCCCTTACTGCTCAATGGAGGGCATCTCGGTGCTTGCCTAGCTAGCGTGAGCAAGTGGAAAGTAGTCACACTAAGACACACCGGTCTTTGTCCTGAATCCCCCTCCAGCCATCCAGGTGCCTCAGTCCACCGAGCCATTGTAGGATTTGTTGAACTTGTTGAAGGCGAAATCTACGGTGTGTGTGGAGATGGGCTTTCTGTACAGGGGGTTTGAGGCCTGCAGGCACAAGAGAGGAGAGTACTTATGTTACTGCAGCCTCAGGTCCAGCACCTTTGGGAATGCCGGCTTCTGACTTACTCTGTGCTCTAGGGGATTCCCTCCCTTCTCTGAGTTTCTACTCTTCATTCCTGAAATGCAGGGCTCAGGCAGAAAGCTCGGGAAGTCCCTTGGAACCTAGACAGACAGACTCTAACTCTGGGGAGCCAGTGGTTCTTCCCCTGAGCTCGGCTCCCCTGGGGCAGAAGAACTTGCTCATGTGACCACCTAACCAGCCCTGAGCCTTTTTCTTGGGTTCCATGTCTAATCTGTCCAACTCCCCACTGAGCCTGCCTCTGCCACTTACCCCACAGCAGTCCCAACATGCACCAGGGGTCTACATGCCCCTCGTGTCTTCCAGGTGTATAACTCTCCCGTCCAGCACTGATGATATGGATTCTTCATTGTTCATAGATTTGTTTGTTTGGTCAGTGATACTAAGGAATGACCCAGAGCATTGCACATCCTAGGCAAGCACGCTACTACTGAACTACACTCAAAACTTGGTTATTTTCATTTTGCAACAAGGGCTTGCTAAGTAACCCAGGCTAGCTTTGAGCTTCCAACTCTTCCTATTCCAGCCTCCAGAGCAGCTGGGATTACAGGCGTATACTACCATACTTGGCACATTCTTTGTTGGTTTGATTCATTATTTTTAATACCAAAGATACGGACTGCCTTTGGTCCTGGCTCTAGGCCAGCAACCTTCTTCTTCTTCTTCTTTTTTTAAATCCATTCTCCACTTACCATTTCATAGCGGGCCCTGGAGCGCTCACTCTGGAACTTGGCAAACTCTCGGCGGTCATGGATGGTGACGAGCAGCTTCCAGATGGCCAGGAGTGCCATCCCAACTAAGAGGATGCTGCCAACCACAGCCAGCAGGATGGTCATGGCATTGGGGGCACTCCCACACTCTGGAAGGAACCAAGAAACAGGTGGGCAAAGCCACCAGCATCCCATCCACCTCCACCTCTGACCTCAGCTACACCTGTGGTGAAAGGTTGCCTCCCTCAGATACCCTCCCTTCTGCCCGTTCCCCTTTGTGTTGCTGGGGTGGGTGCAGGTACTCTCCCCAAGGAACAGACAGTAAAAGATACAGAGAACTCAGCAACTGTTTCAAGCTCCCACAGGCAAGCAGTGACAAAGGTAAGCACCCTCATGAATGGCTACACTCCCCCTACTGGACTGTGTCCCAGACGCTGGAGCCTGGCCCAGCTCCAGTGCAGGAGGGCGGGCCACAGCTCAGCTTTCATGTGACAGACAAACCAGGCAGGCAGGAGGTAGCATGTACCACTTCCAGAAGGGCTGGGGTAGGGCCAGGCATTTCTGAGCCCCTAGCAGAGAGCTCCAAGGAATGAATGTGTTTATTTCCGAGCAAAGACAGGACTTGGAAGCAAGGACTCACAGCCATAAGCAAATGCCCTGGGCTCGTACCACACTTCCTCTGCCTCTGGCCCAGGAAGGCAATGCTATGCACAGGGGGTTGGGCTCAACTTACAAATTGGACTCTGGGACCTGGAATCTGCAAACCTTTTTCTACTCCCTCCCTGATCCAAAAACTGAAATAGCTGAAGTCCCAGTCACTCTGAGGCACAGGTGATGGTCCCAGGGTCCAGAACACAAGATAGAATTGTTGATACTGAGCAGGGCAGCAGGTAGGAATGCTAGGCCCAGAGCTCCGTCTGCTATTGGAATCTGCCCTGGGGAATAGCAGCCACCAGGCAGGCTGTTATGACCAATGATCCCTGACTTAGGGACACCCCAGCCTTGGTGGACCAGCTGCCCTGTACCCTCCCTGCAAAACTCCTGAACCCAGCATGCCAAAGCTTCCTTCACAGCAGCACTCCCATAGCCTCACTGCCCCAGTCCCAGCTGTCTGTTTCAACAGTATGGGTGGCTGGTGTGTTCCTCATCCATACTTTGAGGAAGGGTTTTATGTACCCCAGGCTGGCCTTGAATGCCCTGAATTTCTCATCTCCCCATCTCTACCTCCCAGAGTACTGGGTTCACAGGCTTGTGTTAGCACCTAGGAACTGGCACAAGAAAGCAGGCCCAGGATGGCCCCTTGGGCTCTCACCTACCCGGCTCCCTGAGGACCGTCAGGTTGGACTTTCCGTTGGGCAGTTCTGTGTAGCTGAACATCATGACGCAGTCCTTAGCAGTTTTGTAGAAGCAAAGTACAGCCTCCTGGTCATCTTTGACTAGGAGAGATGCAAGGAGAGACACGCTGAGCATCTCTCTGGGTAGCATCAGGACCACTGATGGATGTAGATGAAGACCAAGCACCTCAGGAAAAGGCGGGAGACTTCAAGGGGCTGCAGGGCTTTAAAATGAGCTCAGATTTCTCACTGCGAGATCACAGGCCCAGGGCTGAGTTTATTGCTTTGGGGACATGTGGATCCCATCAGGACTGTCAACCCTCTGAAGTGTTGGCTGGGGGTGACATGAAATAAAAGAAGCCTTCAATGGTCGGGAGTGGGCGGGGATGAATGGAACTGGATGCAGCAGGCCTGAGTGAATGTCTGCTTTTGGAAACTGGCCCAGTCTTCAGGGCTGTGTTGACTAAAGAGGAGAAGAAGTCACTGGACTCAGGATCCTGAGGCTCTGGGGATGAGAGGCTGGCTTTGTGGTGGTACCCCACACTTGTACTGTGAGCCCCTGTCAGAAGTCAGGCCATTAAAGACCCAGCTCTGTGTATATATAACAGGACTCACTCCCTTCCTCGACTGCCACAGCCCTTTTCTCTCCCCACACTGCCCTTGACCAGAGTGGACAGTGCCACTCTCCTGTCCAGGCAGGACAGGTCCCCAGAAAAGGGTTTTAAGACTGATCTACAGGAGGTAAAGGGGTTGGAGAAAAGGAAGTCAGGCCACAACCACAGGTTAATGCTGTGACACTGAGAGTGTTTCCTTTCTTTTCTTTTCAACCTCGTTGAACAGTCAGGAAGTAGATGAACAGGTACGGTTAGCAAACGTGAAGGCCCAATTTTTTCTCTCAACCTCCTCAGACTTGGTGAGGGTGTGTGTTTTTAAAAGCACAAGGAAGAACTGGGTGTCATGGCAAGCAGTTAATAATCCCAGTACTTAGAAGTCTGAGACAGGGGGACGGAAAGTGTGAAGTCAACCTGGGATACACAGTGAGAGCAATATAAAAACAGAAACAGAATAGTAACCCTGGGCATGCTAGTGCACACCTTTAATCCCAGCACTCATGAGGCAGAGGCAGGTGGATCTCTGTGAGCTGGAGGCCAGCCTGGTCTACAGAGTGACTTCCAGGCCAATGTTGAAAATAAGTAAATAAGCAAGTAAACAAGTAAATAAGGAAGGAAGGAAAGAAAGCCTGCCTAGGGGCAAATGATGGCTGGGACATGTACTTCTCTGTAGTGTCCCATCGGAGGCCTGCCCAGGCTGGGAAGGAGTTGTACACAAAGAACAGGCTTGTTTGAGGGAGGTAGGGAGGAAGGGAGCCTTTTTTCTTTCCTAACTACATGTGCTTCATAGAAAAGGAGCTCAGCCAGGCCCTGGATAGCAAGCCAGGGAAAGAGCAAAAGCCAGGGATGTAAGGGGTTGCAAAGAATTCCCAACTCCCCAGAGCCTGGCACAGGGCTGGCCACATGGTAGGTGCTCACTGAAATGTGGGATCAATAGACACAGCATTCTCCAGTGACATGGTCAGGCCAAGCAGTCCATGATCAAAACCAGGGAAGAGGGAACAAGAGAGCTTACAAAGAGGGAAGCCAGGGCTGGGAGTTTACAGCAGCCAGAGAGCGAGGCAGAGGGCATGCCGCTAGCACTGGTAAGCCTTGGGTGAAATTTCCCTCTTCAGATATACAGTCCCTCAGGACTGTTTAATCATTTCAAAATGTAGCCAGGGAAACTCACAGTGTTGTACCACCACCCAAAAGCGTCCACACGTGTTAGCATTCAATCTCCACTCCTCCCCACCCTATCCTGTCCTTCCTATTCTTTCTCAACTGATGTTGCCTACTGTGGATGTTTTAAATAACATCATGGAATATCTATGTTCTTTTCTGCCCAGCTTCTTAGCCCAATGTTTTGAAGGCTCATACATGTTATCATGTTAGTGCTTTGCTCTTGTGTGTGTGTGTTAAAATTCCATTGTGGATGGACATATGACACTTTACCATTCATCAGTTAATAAACAACTAACTATTACAATCAATGCTATAAACATTTATGTAAAAATCAGGCCCAAACTCTTTAGGGCATGATTGTGTGATGATTCTATGAGTAGCTTTTTGGTCAGCTGGTAAACTGATTTCTGTATGACATTCCTGCCAATAGTATGTGAAGGGCCCCATCCCAGGTCCCCCTTGGGGAGCCAGCAAACATGCCAAGGATGATATGCTGGTCTTAACTCAAGGCTGAGAGACCATTTGTTTCTCAGGGAAAAAAAAAACCCTAGATGCCTGTCAACGTCCATGGCTCTACAGGGCACTCACCGATGCTGTCTACCCACGTGATCACCTCGTCTTTGCACTGGTGGTGGCAGGTCTGGTTGTCAGGTTTCCCCGAGTGAAGCAGCAGGCATTCCACACAGTCTCTGAGAAAATTAATGTGGTCGTTAGCTGCTGCGTAATGTCCCAAAGGCTCAGCTGCACTCCGGAAGTCTTGCCTTGGGGACACGATGCCCTGACATCTTGCTGGTGTTAAGAGGGAACCCCTGGGTCTCAGGGAGATATGGATGAGTTTAGAGGTATATCTGGTGTACTGGTGAACTTGCCAGCTTCAGACCTTCCCAACTCTGACAGCAGGAACCAAACCCAATCCATCTGCCCCTGCTACAGTGAACTGGACAAGGAGTCAGTTCCATGGAAGAGGTTCTGGGGCATAAAAGCTACTCCTGGCCCTAGAGGAGCCTCCACATTCCTGGGGCCAGTGCTTGAAACCCGTGTGTTACCCCCAACCTCAGTATCCCCATCTGTCTCTCTCTGGACAAGGCTTTATAACTTTCCCTCTTCCAGAGGGCTTTTACCAGTAAGCCTCAATGCCTGGGCTCAACCACACCCCCAGAGCTGAGACCTCTAGGGTAGGACTTCCTGGAAGTTCTGATACCTGGCAGGACTGATCGCCACTGTCTGGGCACCTTGGGCTCCAACCCCTTCCCCGTTCCCACACAGTGTCCACCTGCCAATGTCCTCTGGGCATGCTGGCCACTTACCTGGTAACTAGCCTACACTAAAGCTGGTACATTTTATAACAGAGACCTTCTCTAGAAACTAGATGAGGAGCCAAAAAGAAACCCTCTCAGTCCCCCCACCACACACCTTGGTCTTACAGCACGTGAAGATGCCTAACTATAGACAGTGCTCCATTGAGCAGTTATATTACATTCTATATCATCAAACCCGGGTCCAGACAGTCTCCCTCCTGAGGCTGCATCAGAAGAGAACACTTGGGGACACAGGTGGGAAGCCAGCCCTCAGCCAAAGCACTGTTAAAGTCTGTGAGGGAGGAAGGGTCCCTGTCTCCTTGTGGAGGACCCCGGTGGTGCCTTGAGAAAAGAAAACTCCAGGGCAGAGTAGGGTCAAGCAGCGCAGGGGGCGGCACTCTCAGGACTCTGGGGAAGTGGCACTTGGAAGTCTTAAAGACATGAGGTGGGGGGGGACTCTAAAGCCAGGCATGCAGGGGAGGTGCCCTGACAATGAAGTCATGGGTAACCCCACAAAACCCAGTCCCAAGGGGACAGGTCACCTGATCATCCCACACACCCCCATGGGGACCAAAACAGCTGGGTGTCTAGAAAGCTCCCTGGTACCAGAGGGAAGTCACATAGAAGCATCTGACTCAAGTTATATTTCTAATGCAGGAGCTATGGAGCTGGACCTCAGAGCAGGAGGGAGCTTCATCACACAATAGGGCCACTTTACAGAGGAAGCAGAGGCCCTCCTGGTGTCCTTCCTCCGGGACATGCTCTGCACCACCTGCTGGACATTAACAAGGACTGGACAATGGGTGGATCATGAAGAGAGAGGACCATGACTTTCTCAAGAGGGTACTGACATGCTTAGGAATCAGGCGGTGAGGCTCAGAGCTCTCTCCTGTCCTGTCTGGTCCCCCCTCCCACCCCTAGCCCTTTAAGCAGGCTCTGCCAGGGGCCAGGAAGGGGTGGCCTCTATCTCTGGTCATTCACGATTGCTGGATCAGCACGCGGCAAACAGGATGTCTGCTTCCGGCTGGCTGGAACTCACAGCTCCCCTCAGATACCCTGCTGTATCACATAGCTCCCAGTCACTTCTAGGACACCCTCCAACAACCCACGTGGATACAGCAGCCAACTGAGCACTTCTCCCTGTGCTGGGGGAAACTCAGAATGCTCTGTGGTTACGTATTAAAAGCATGTCTGCCCCTTTACAAAAACAAACGGCTCACGGAGCTTTCTGGGCAAGGCGTGCTAATTAAAATCAGCCGGAGCCCAGTGTGGCCTCACCAAAGTGAAGGGTGTGTTTGGTTAGTTCTAAAAGATGAGGAGCTAAGGACAAAAGTATTCAAAGCCTCTCAGGAAACAGCAAGTAAGAAAATGGCCTAAAATTTCATTATCAAAAGAACTTTGTGTTTTGTTTTTTAA
Organism: Lophiomys imhausi; assembly: GCA_907164525.1. Lineage (NCBI taxonomy): Eukaryota > Metazoa > Chordata > Mammalia > Rodentia > Muridae > Lophiomys > Lophiomys imhausi. The sequence goes on along the minus strand of CAJQZJ010000531.1, from coordinate 1,213,889 downwards.
AAAAGGAAAAGAAAAAGGAAAAAATATTTTCCATTAGCCCATGAAAGAGACAGAAGGTTGTTAGAAGAGCATTATGGTCCAGGGACAGATGAGAAAGAAGGGCCAGTTCCTATCTCTGGGCTTTCCCAGCACTTCAGACATTTAACGCAAGGGTTGTTTTTCCCTGAAAAACTACCTTGGTCTTTTGAATGCCCAAGTCAACCCCATACTGCCTGCAACTCCATAGGAATGCAGAGGGGGCCTCAGCTCCTTTCACTGGCTCCGAGTGCTGTCCTAGTTTGGCCCACTCCTCATGAGCCTCATGTGCCCTGAGCAGTGGGAGTGACACTCACCAGGGTTTGCTGGGAGCTGTGGGGCCGGGGGTGGGGTGGGAGGTTTTCTTTGGCACAACATGCTGACTAGGTCTGTGATTCCACTAATATGGGCACAGTGTCTGGGCCACTCCTTGCCTATCTTGTCTCTCAATCTGCAGGCAGGTTCAGTTGCCCATCCCTATGGCACATGGCCAGGAAGGGTCAAGCCATTCAGAATGCTTCAGAGCACAGCTGCCCAGCAGCGATCACAGGCTCCACGAGAACACACTCACTCCATTATCAGCCTGGCCAGACGTTTGCAGGGAAATTTGCCAAAAGAAAATCACACACGTGCGCTCCTCCGCCGAAGGGCAACACTGCCGGCCGGTAACACCACTTGTTTCTACTTGGCGCCCGGCTTCCCAACACCTGGCTCCTCTGCACCTATGATGACACAGCCGTTAGCCAGAAAGCTCTGACAGCCAATGTCACACCTGTGCCTCCAGGCAGCCCCGGGACTTGATGCTTGCAACTGCAATTTGTTGCATTCTGGTGGCGTGAAGAACAGAGCCCAGGATGGTCATCAGGCTGCGTGACCCGACCCTGGGCTGAGCCAGCTGTAGCCTAGACAATCTCTACATTCAGCCCTGCTCTATTATCAGCATAAATAGAGCAGAAAAATCCAAAAGCCCTGGTGGTTGCTTCGGGCATCCCTATCTAGGTCGGGTCCTTTCCATCCTATTTGCCTCCTGATTACATTCTGTTCCCACAGGCCTGGTCTATGAAGCATTGTTTGGGAGACACTCTGGGGAGAAGCAGAGTCATTTGGGGAGGATGCATACCACGTTCCCTGTTGAAAACAAGCTATAGCAAGCTCAAGGCTCTGAGAAGGCTCTGTTTTGTCTGGACCCAGCCCTAGCTCCATCTCATTTAACTCTGATACTCTGCAATCGTTAAACTTGCTTAGAATGGATCAGTGATCTCGTTTTTGTGGACCATCTTACTTTCCTTCCACCGATTCCCTTCTTCTTCCCCCTCCCCCCACAACCCCAGTATTTCACAGCCGGTGTTTTGGTGACTGTTAGTACAAGTTTCACTCTGCAGCCAGGCTGCTTGGACGGAAGGTTGGACAGCAGGCCCAAGAACCTGCCTGGGGAAGACAGCCTGGTGGAAAAGCAGGCCCTTACCTCTTGGAGCCACAAGCATCTGGGCAGGTTGGGCACTTCTCACATAGCTCCCCAAAGGCTCCAGGCTCCGTGCACTGGCACCGCCCACAGACGCAGCGGCCTCGGTCACTGCAGATCTGCCCGTCCTCGGCCCGGCATAGGCTGCTGTCTGTTGAGCAGTTACAATTGTCTCCAATGTAACCCGCGTGGCACTTGCATTCTCCACAATGACAGTCGCCGTGGCCTGAAAGGACACACACCTGCCTCAGTCAGGACCTGCCATGTGTCAAGGTGTGAGGAATCCCCCGGAGAACAAGCACTGACTTTTCCTCAGAGCCAGAGAGGGCCTGGTGATGCCCCAAAACAATGTGTGTGACCTGGCAGGGTCTAGACTGGTACTTCGATTGGTCCAGATCCTGACCAAGTCATGACACAAAACCAGAAAAGTTTCCCGACTCAGTTGATATGTGGAAACAGTCCCCCACCACGTCCACCCCAGGATCTGTGAATATCGAAAGGCAAAACAGAAGATGGGGTTAAGCAGCACAGCCTCTTCTCGAACGGTCAGGTCAGGTCAGGCCCTAAACCGAGCAACAAGGTCCTTAAGACATGAGTAGGAACTTGGGGGTGACTGCAAAAGATGGCTAGGGGACAACAGAAGCAAGACACTCTGCAGCTGGCTTTGAAGATAATCAAGAAATTGAAGGACTACAGCTCCAGAAGCTGGGAAGCCTAAAGCCTCCAGGGGTGTGAGGGAGTACAATCGCGCAGGCACCCTGACTTCAGCCAGAGGAAACAAACTCTGACCTATGACCTCTGACCTCCAGCACTATCCAGACTTGAATAAACAAAACATATGGAGATTTGTTACAGGCCCAAGCAAAACCAAGCACAGCCATGTTTCCTGAGTCCTAGTGAGATGCTGGCTTCTGGCTCTGGCCCTGGGGCCCTGCTGTCCCTGGTTGGGGAGGGGAGTAGGAAGGGTGCTTCCGAGCCTCAGCCCTCACTAGCACGGAAACTCTGGCACTGACTGTGGTGCTGTAGGCTTCATCTGCTCTCACAGTAACCCACAAGGCAGGTGTTATGATACTGGGTGGTGGTGGCGCACCCCTTTGATTTCAGCACTAGTGAGGCAGAGGCAAATGAATCTCTGAGTTCGAGGACAGCCTGGTCTACAGAGTGAGTTCCAGGACAGTCAGGGCTACACAGAGAAACCCTGTCTCGATGACCTCTCCCACCAAAAGAATCTTGAGAGATAAAACCGATACCCAGCTAGCTGCAGCAGAGCCCAGAGAGTCAGTCCAGTGTGTTCTGTCTAAACCCCTGCTCTACTTCCTCCCACAGCAGGCTTGGCCATCAAGACAACTTACTGGGGACAACTTGGTTCTCCTTGCTAGATGAGTCCCGTCCCTAGCCTGTCAGGGAGGAGGTGTGATAGAAATTAAATTGTATTGGCAAATTGTCACATGCTTGCAAAAAGCGGACTCTGAGAATAGGCGCATGTTGATTTCAAATGTCCCCTGAGACTGAGACAGTAAACTGCTAAAGGCATTACAGACATTGTGCCCTTGAGAACAGCTGGAAAGTCGGCCATCAGAGGTTTACTGTTTACTCCACCATATAAAAATGCCTGCGGTAAAGGAAGGAGGAGCTTAAGCACATCCACAAAAGCACTCTCTGCTCTGCCTGGGACTCTCCATCTGCAACCCCAGTAGGTTGCAGCAGGGCTTCCTCCGTTCTTTCTGAGGGACGTTGTAAGCACCAGATCTGATGGAGTTTGCTTGCTCTCTCTACTGGGTTCCTCTAGACGTCTCTGTCGGATGGCGGAAGTGCCCAATTCGATGATGTTTCTTTTTTTTTCTGTCTGTTTGGGACTTGTTGCTTGTTCCTTTGCTTGCTAGGGGAGCAAATGCACTTGTTCAAAACAAGAAGTATGGCTAGTGTAGATCATTGCTAGGAAAATGGAGCCGTGGCCTCAGGGTTCTGCAGGTGTCAAGGACAGTGTCATCTCTGCTTGGAGGTCGGTGTGAGTACCTGCTGAGCACAATGTGGCTGTCCTGAAAAGCATGGGGGCTGAGTCCTCTGGGAATCTCAACTTTGTAGTGCTATAAATGGCTCACCCTTCTCAAGGCTCGTTTTCACATGTGTGTCTCTGTGGGTAGTTAGCGGGATCCGTGGAGGGGAGTCCACTGATCCAGGAGAGGGTGTCAAAGCCTTCGGAGCTGGACTTAAGAGGCTGTTATGAAACTTGAAGAAATTTAAAAAAAAATTTTAAAAAAAAGAAAGAAAAAAAGGCTTCTGTAAGCCACCTGACATGGGTGCTGGGAACTGAACTCTGTTCCTCCGCAAGAACCGCAAGTGTTCATAACCACTGAGCTCTCTCTCTCTACCTGCTAAGTGGCTCATTTTAAAAGTTGACTATTGCCGGGCAGTGGTGGCGCACACTTTTAATCCCAGCACTCGGGAGGTAGAGGCAGGCGGATCTCGAGACCAGCCTCGTACAAGAGAATTCCAGGACAGACAAGGCTATTACACAGAGAAACCATGTCTTGAAAAACAGAAAGAAAGGAAGGAAGGAAGGAAGGAAGGAAGGAAGGAAGGAAGGAAGGAAGGAAGGAAGGAAAGAAAGAGAAAGAAAGAAAGAAAGAAAGAAAGAAAGAAAGAAAGAAAGAAAGAAAAGAAGGGAGGGAGGAAGGAAGGAAGAGTTGACTGTTATAATGGTGTACCTTCCTCCCTGGTGCCCCACTCTGATGTCAGCCCATAAGAAAACCAGGAGTTTGCATTTATGGAGGGTCCACCCATAGGTGAATATGAAACTGGAGAGCACAGTGGCTCTGGGTGTCACGTGTTCACCTCCACCTTGAAGTCAGTTAATCTGACATTGGGTCCCAGCATGCTTCTGACCACTAATGAATCTGCTCCAGGATACCAGTTAGGGCCTAACTTTGGAGAGACTCTTTATATCCACTCAACTTTCTGGCCCCTCTTCCTCTGACCCAAGTGCTCTGTAGTGTCCACAACTTGTGAGGGACAGGGGTGGGGGGAGCCATCTGGAGTGTCCCCGTGTCCCAACCTTCCTTGTGGGACAGCCTCTTCACTCACCCTGGGGGCTCCGAGCCACAAAGGACTTCACAGGCAGTGCTGAGGCATATGGCCAGGCCTCTGGATAGGAAAGAATGCCAGGCAGGCCAAGAGGAGGCTGAGGAATGCAGCTCACATGACTCAGGAGCTGGCATGTGAGGGGACTGCCACAGAACGAGCCGTACAAGGTCACAGACTTATGGGATTCAGGATGACCACTGTCTCTCCACCAGCATGTGACCAGCACTACTTTGGGACCTGAGCCACTACAAAGCCCCCCAGGAGCCTTCAAAGATGAAATGGAGCCAACAGTCAAGAGTCTGGCTTAAATTAAAGTAGTTCACGGCTAAAGCAACCTTCGCCCAACATTTCGTTATGGAAGACCTGCAGAAAGGAAAGACTGCACAGTGGGTATCTAGACACTTACCCACACTCTGTCAGTGGGTACCACATGTGGCTTTATCATCCATTCATCATGGGTGTGTATACATACATACATATACCTTTTTAAAAAATGAATCTCTGAGTCTACTTTAGGGGGCGAGTTTCATTTTCCATTTTCTGCTTAGAAGCAGACTTTTACTAACTTGCCCAACCAGCCCTGAATTCACACTATAGTCCGGGCACGCCTTGGAGTCCGGATCCTCCTGGCTCAGTTTCCCAAGTAGCTGGATGCCCCACCAGGTTCAGCCAGAGAACAATTGTACAATAAGGCCCTGACACTCTCTAGCAGCACACACACCACAACCCTCCAGAAAGCAAGGGTGTAAGAGTGGCAGAAGGCTTGGCTGGGAAATACAGCACGAGGAGCTGTTTTGCTGAGATGTATTTTCCTTTCTGCCTCTGTCTTTTGACAGTACTATTAAAGGATCCACATGTAATTTCAAATATTCCAAGGTATCAAAGTTTTAGAGGTGTGCATTACTCCATGGCTGTGTTTGGGATGCAGTGCGTGTGCTAAAAGGAAGGAAGCCTTGGTTTTCTTGAGACCCAATGTCTACAAACAAAAGTCTTCTTGCTGTAGAATGGGCAAACTTAGCAGAGGTGCCTAAGAGTTCTGTATCTGCCACCACCATGGCTGAGCAGCAAGGAAGTTCTACTTGCTTGTGAGTTCATCTGATACCCTGAAGGCCCCTGAGCTCCGAACACCCAGCCCACAGCTACTATAGCTGAGTGGTTTCCAGATCCAGACAGCAAGAGAATCTAGGGCAAGATTTAGTGGAAGGTGGTGGTACGTGAGAGGGAATGGGCTCTTGGAGGGAACAAGATCTACTAGAAAGGCAATGTCCTGAGAGCATCCCCCATCCCCACCACAGTGCAGATATGACAGGCAAATGAAGCAGCTGTAGAGTTGAGTGTGAAGAGGCCATCCGACCGGGGAAAGGGATGGGAGCAGCTACGGGCCGTGGGACACAGAAAACCTCCACCATGCGGCCTTTTGGTATCCAGTATTTGAGGATTCCAAAGCAAACGCAAAGAAAACCAAATGAGATAGGACAGCCAAGGCCTGTACTCGGTGACATTGTGGGGGCTACCAGCATTAATGTCCTAAAGGGATTCTTGTGCCCAGCAGAGACTTCAATAGTTATAGTTTGGTGACCAACTGGCTGCTCCCTGCCTTTTAATGACAGCAAAAGAGCCAGGGAAACAGTTTAGTGGCACAGGCCTTGCCCAACGTGCACAGGGCCTTGGATTCCGTTCCCAGCACCACATTATCACACAAAGAACTAAAAGCACTTGGGTGAAGATGTGGCACCTGCCACTGTGTCCTCCATCACAGTTCTACCAAGTAGGTTTACTGGTAACGTAGCAGCAGGCACAGGAGACTACTACTTGTCATTTTGACTTAAAGTCTCCCAATCTCCTTTAGAGAGTGTGACCAGCAGGAACCCTACCGGTCTGATCACATCGTAGCCTCATTCCGGTGTCTGCTCTCAGGGAATCTTCAACATCCTGGTGTCTGCACTGCTTGCCCTCTCCTAGACGCAGGAACACATGTATTAAAATGACAAGGGGCATTTGGCCCCTGCTCCCAGGATCGGATCAAGAGCCACCAATTACTGGTGTTATAGTGCCTGGAGGACTTAAAGTGAGGCCTCTTTATCACAATCAAGCTAAATGATAATGCTATTAGGACAGAGGGCACTGAATTCAATGATCTCCGTTTACTGTTTACTATCATGCAGACATAAATGTTTCCATCCCACAGAGAGGGGATACTTAAGGACAGTGCAAGCACTGCTGTGAATTGCTACACATGTAACTTATGATCAGCGCCTCCTTTGTCAGAATGATTGGCAGCTAAACGGACAGAAGTCGTAAGTGTGCCTGTTTATACAGAATCTCAGGTCTACAAAATTCACAGAACAGTGCTTGAGTAGGCTGGGAGCCGAGTCTCCCTGCCTCTTTTTACCAAGCAGAATATTGGCTATTCAGAGGCCTGGGCTGGAGTTGGGGAGCCAGTGGCCTGGAAGGCAAAGGAGCCAGCCAGAAGGAGCCCGGCTTCAATGCTTTGGGGGGAGGGGGGAGTGAAGGTCAAGGAGAGGGAGAGGGGGTTCTAGCAAGGTCCCAGAATGAGGTCCAGCAGGCAGATGAGCATGTGGGACTGTGAGCACAGACATCTCCTGCAGGCAAGCTGGACAGGACGGGACAGGATGGGAAGCAAGCATGTTCTAGTGAGAAACAGAAGTTGGTGCTCAGAGGGGTGGAGCTGAAGACGATGAGTTGGGATTGTGGAAAGCAAAGGGGGCATGAGCTGGACCAACTTCAAATCTTTCTTGTGTACTGTGACTTTGAACAAGTCTCTTAACTCTCCAATGGTGTTTCCTTTCCTGTCAGTAAAAAATAACACTTTGTGCCAATGCCGTAAAAAATATTTGCCCCTATGCAAGGACAGCCCCGGGCATGGTCTACGTACGGCCCATGGCATAGCCCATGGCAGAACTGCCTGCCCCAAACAGTGAGGCTTGGATAGAAGGGTGAGCTATAAGCCAGGCACTGAGGACTTCAGGAAACGGGTGACTGTGTCTGTCGGTGACAAGAACAGTAGAGGATCCGGCAGCTGCGCAACATCACCTTGAAGGAGGGAATGGAATAAAGAGAGCGAGAACTGAGGACTTTGGGCGTTCCCAAGCAGGGAGGCAGTGCTGCCCAGCCTCCCTGGCCCTACCCTATGCTCTCAAAGACGACAGGACAAGCAAAGGTGGGGCTTCTGTATAAGGCTGAGGCTGGCCATGGGAGAGAAGTGGGAAACATGGCTGGGGCACCATGAAGCATTTAGATCTTGAGGTAGTAGTCAGCAGGATTCTGGGATCAGGTCCTAGGCTGCACCCCGATCTGCTGGCATTGAAACCTCATATCTTGGCTCCTTATCTCTTAGCTGAAGCTACTAGGTAGTCCTGTGAGGTAAGCCTACCTTCATAAACCAACATCAGTAAGCTTGGCATTCAGTAAGTGCTACCTTCTTTGCCCCTCCTGTTGGGACAATGCCGGAGGGAGGCTTCATGCCAACTTGATCGAAGGCCTCCAAAGCTGTAAGTTCCCACAGATTATACCTGATCCACACCCAAGCTAGGGCACAAAGTACCCACACTGAGAGCACCAGGGCCTGGTGGAAATGCTGGACCACAGCCACGAGTCTAGGTGGAGTGGGTGACAACACAAAGGCCCCTTGAGCCCTGCCTGGGGAGTTCCCTGGTGTCCTCCGCCAGCATATTCAGACTTGAATATACACTTTGACTCAGCAAAGATGGGAGGTAAGCCCAGCTGGCAGCCTCAGTCCTCCAGTTCCAGGCCCAGAAAGGAAGCTCCTTCCTACTCTACTTCACCCTCAGGCTGGGCTCTTCAGAGCCTGGGAGGGAGTGGGCTTGGAGGAAGAAAGGGGTTGGTTTGGTGGCGAGAACTGAGAATGGTTCTCATCTTCTCAAGTTCAAATGCAAAGGGTCTCAAGCAGGCAGAGGTCACAACATCTCTCCATAGCTCCTGGATAGTTCTAGAATCCAGTGGCTCCCTCCCAGGGGGAGGCCATTCTGGCTGTGGGAAGGCTTGAAGGGAAGACGGCTTTCAGTCTGGAAATTCTTCAAGTTCCCCGACATCTCACCCTCATGTGTATACACATCCACTACCACCTCCTCCTCCTCCTCCTCCTCCTCCTCCTCCTCCTCCCCCCC
>CAJQZJ010000531.1:1188683-1205080 GCA_907164525.1 Lophiomys imhausi | reverse complement strand
CACCTCCTCCTCCTCCTCCTCCTCCTCCTCCTCCTCCTCCTCCCCCCTCCTCCTCCTCCTCCTCCTCCTCGGTGGGTGTGCCTCATCTCTCCTCACAGCCGCGAGGTGGAGCTGCCTTCCCCTGTCATGCCTTCTCTGTCACAGCTGTACCTCAGCTGTCAATCCCCTCCAGTCCCCCTTAGCCCCAGAACAGGCCACATAAACAGGAAGTGGTTAAAGAAATAAAGTGAGGACCGGAAAGATGGCAGAGGAAGGGGAAAGAAAAAAAGATCCCTTTGGTTCCAGAAAATCTCCTGAAAAGGAGGAAGGCTTAACCAGCCCTCAAAGCCACCCGGGCAAAGCAGGCACTTTTGACAAAGAGAGAGAGGAAAGGGAAAGAATTCAGGTTTAAGTGATCGGAATCAGTCATACATGATTCCTGGCAGTGGCAACGTGATAAGGTGCATGTCCAGCGACTAGAAGTGAAGCCCGGTGCTTTGGACGTGGCCTGACAAACATTCCTTGGCCTTCGTTATCCGCATGGAAAGGACTGAAAGAGTGAGTTTGTTGGTACAGAAGACCAGGGTGAAACTTCACCTGAAGAAACTGTTCAGTGGCGTCTTTGTCAATGTCACCCCTCAGAGTGCAAGGATGCTGAGCACAGTGGAGCCTTATGTGACCTGGGGACTTCCAAATCTGAAGTCTGTCCGGGAACTCATCTTGACTCATGGACAGCAAAGATTAACAATAAGACTGTCCCTGTGACAGACAACACACTTACTGAGGAGCACCTGGGGAGATTTGGTGTTATTTGCCTGGAAGACCTCATTCGTGAAATTGCTGTCCCGGGGAAGCATTTCCAGGAGACCTCCTCATTCATGTGCCCTTTCCACCTCTCCGTGGCCCGTCCTGCTACCAAGAACAGAGTAGTTTTCCTCGAAGGAGATGGGCTCACCTGGCTACCGGGGTGAACAAATCAATCAGCTCAACTAGACGAGGACCAGGAGCTCCAAAGCACGGTGCATTGGAAGTGTTCCTGTTGCTAAAAATTATCAAGTGTCTTCAGAGAAGCCTATATTCTACCTTCAAAAACTGAAGGAAGGGGCCAGGAGAAAATTGAATGTGAGCATCGCAAACACCCCAGCACAGCCCGGCTCCGTGCAAAAGGACTGTTCTCCACAAATTGGCTGCCTGTCTCTGAAGGCAGCACAAGCCATGTAGGAAAGAGTGGCCCTGCTCAGCCCCACCTTCTGTGTTGGTGTTTAATATTAAAAAATAGCCCAAGATCCCTCCACCTCTCCAAGTCTCTTAGAGCAATGGACTAGACCAAGGGGCATACTAGAGTCTGGAAGAAAGGGGTCTTGGGTTTGGGTTTTTTTGTTTTTGTTTTTTTACTTTTTATTTTATTCTTGTCAGGTAGGTGTTTAGTTTGTTCTGGGAAAGGTCTCACTGTAGAGCCCTGGGTAGCCTTAGAGTGCATAGCAATCCTCCTGCCTCATCTTCCTAGGTGCTGAGATCATAGGTGTTACACTCTCAGCCTGGGGCTTGCTCCTCAGAAAGGAAATGCAGTTAGAAAGGGGACACAAACAGCACTTAGTCTTGTGACGTGAGGCCATGCTGCAGCTTCGGTGTCAGCTTTGGAACCTGTGAGTCCGTGTGATGGCAGTCCTTTCCTGTAGCTCAGGATTTAAGATGGGGGGACCATATGCTAGGAAACATATCCGCACATATCCATGCATACACTGTCCTTGGAACTCCATGGCGGTGATGCACACCCTCTGGGCCTGAAAATCTTCTGTGAGGACAGCCTGCTTTTATGGGCATTGGTCTGTTAAGCTAGTCTCATTCTGTGCTAGAGGAGGAGACTGAAGTTTAGCCGCCCATTTGGTTGTTTTCTATTAAGAACTAATGATTGGCCGGGCATGGTGGTGCATGCCTTTGGCCCCAGCACTGGGGAGGCAGAGGCAGCCAGATCTCCTGGGTTCAAGGCCAGTCTGGTCTACAGAGTTCCAGGACACCCAGGGCTACACATACAAACTTTTTAAAAATGCAGTGATAGACCTTGTTATTTCTTAAACCCTATGTACTGGGAAATGCCCACTAAATTTCACCCTGGGCTTCAGGATGAACTTGGAGATTCCCCTGTCAGCCTTTTCCTTAAAACCCAGACCAAAACAATGCCACATTGTTTCCCTGGTGCTGTCCTGTAACCTTGGCTTCAGGAGTCCTTGAAAACATCAATGGAAACTGAGTTAAGTGTCAAGCTGGACATAGTGGCACATGGCTTTAATTCAAGCACTAGAAAGGTGGGTCTTTGCGTTCAAAGCCAGCTTGGACTACATAGAAAGATCCTGTCTCAAAAAGACCAAAAAAAGAAAATTTAAGAGTTGTTCAGAACATGCTGATTGCAAGGCCTTCCTCAGAATTTAAAACAGGTTTTTAACATAATTCTGTATAAATAAAAGATTATTTTAAGATTAAAAAAAAAAAGAAAGAAAGAAATAGAGTGAGTATGTGAGCTGGAGGACCTGGCCCATTCGGGGTGACTTCCCTGGTACCTCAAGTGCAGGCTCACTGTTCCAGACATCCGAGTAAAACCTTGGGCAGAGGTAGGGGTCTCAAGCAACTGTCCTGAGAATAGGGAACCAAGATGGCGGCTTTGTGTGGTGCGCTGTGTGTGTGTGTTCATCCTGAAACACCCTAAGCCAGCTTTATGTGCTGTGTGTGTGGGATGTAGAGTCCTGCCTTAAGTGGTGTGTGTGTGTGTGTGTCTGTCTGTCTGTCTGTCTGTCTGTGTCCCATAACACCCTGAGCTGGGCCCACAGTCTCTCCCTCTGAGCCTGTGGGAAGGCAGAGTGGGAGGCCTGGGCACTCAGGCATCCTGGACACTCTGATGTCAGGCTGTGTACAGTCTTCTCAGGTGGACTGACTCTGAGCCCAGACACACACCTAGGACTTTATCTGGGGCTTTGAACAGGAAGAGGAAATCCCTCCGGAGACACTATTCCTGGCTCTCTGTTGACAAACAGGCTAGAGTTATATAACCGGCCCTCACTGTCCCCTGGCTGGCCAGGGTGTCTCCTACTCTGACCCTACTCTACTGTTTGACATCTCCCCTCAGTGCACAGACTTTAGCTACAGAAAGAGCCAAGACAGAGAGAGGACTTCTGCCATACACGGGATGTTCCCAGCTTTCTGACAGGGCTTGGAGCCCAACTAGATAAAACTGCTGGCAACATTGTTTCCTCACCAGGAACTCCTGAGCTCAGGGCAGCCCCTCCCACCAGGAAGCAAAGGACAGCTGGTTTAAGCCAGTCCCACAGAGATGAAAGAGAGCTCTGGTGACACTATCCTCTCCAGTCCCGTCCACCTGTCCGTGTTGTTATCCACCCCGCCTGCCCAGGGCTCTGCCCCATGCCCTTGGCCATCTTAGCACCCACTTCATGGCTCTGGCCAGACCAGTGCCTTCCACAGCAAGAGAGAGTGCCAGTCTACCTTGCATGGTGAAGGGAAGGCTTTGTGAACACGCAACAGAAGGATGAACAGTTTGCTTTGACATTTAATCTCGCTTAGATCAGGCCACCGGAATCTCCTCAGAACAGATGACAGGACACTGGCAATCAGCCAGTGATACACCTGGACCTGGACTACTTCCCAAAGGTGCCTGTGTTTAAGGCTTGTTCTCCAGGGTGCCACAATTGGGACAGTGTGGAGCCTAACAGAAGGAAGCCAGGTCACGGGGGGTGTGCCCTTGAAGGGGACACTGGGCCTTCAGCCCTTTCTTCTCTCTGCTCCCAACCGTGATGAGGTATGGGGCCCCTCATGCTGCGGAGGTTTGGGGGACAAAGCCAAGATGGCCTGGACCAGGAGGCCCCCACTCTTCTCTTCTGACTAGGAGTGCACACTTTCAAAGGCACGTGCAAAGCACCGGACAAAGCCAGCTCTTAGTTCGGGATTTCAAAGTGACCACTGGACCTAAGACCCACCTACAGGACCCGAAACTCACCACATAAGGCTCTAACCCCAGCACCTTACCATCACGTCGCAACTCCCCTTTAAGGAGCCCCTACCCAGCCCAGCCTTGCGACTTCACTGACCACCCTCCTGTGAGGTCTGTGAAGCCGCCCAAGAGCTGCATCCCAACAAGCCTGCCTTTTACTATTGATTTGGCTCAATTTGATTTATTATGTTGGCGGAGAAGCCATTCAGAGACAAAGACTCATCCTGAAACCATGGCCATAAACACCCTCTTTTCTTTTCTTAGATTGGTTTTTCTTAGACATTTTGTCACAGCCATGGAAAACTAATATGGCTAGGTAACTACTCTAAGCAATGTGCACAAATTACCTTAGCCTACCCACTAACTCTACGTGGTGAGTAGAGTTATCACCTTAATTATTTTTTTTTTCAAGATAGGGTTTCCCTGTGTAATAGCCCTGGCTGTCCTGGACTTGCTTTGTAGACCAGGCTGGCCACGAACTCACAGAGATCCACCTGCCTCTGCCTACCGAGTGCTGGGATTAAAGGGCATGCGCCACCACACCTGGTTCCACCTTAATTTTAACAAGTGTGGGAAACGAAAAACAGAGAGGCCAACTAAGTTCACCAAAGCTACACAGTAGGAAGATGGCAGGGATACGGACCACATTTGTTTGATTCAGGAGTCTATACTCTGGCTCTGGGATATAGTTCAGTGGTAGAATACTTGGCTACCGGAGTCTACACTTTTTGTTTGTTCTGGCCTGGAACTTACAGAGATCCACCTGTCTCGGCCTCTCGATCACTGGGATTAAAAACGTGTACCACCATACCCAGCACAGGGGTCTGTATTCCTAACTATTATGTAGAACCTCCTCTCTGGGGAGTCCAATTATGATTGATAATTGGCCTAAGGGGATTTAAGGTATGATATCGTGAAGATGGTGTAGCTCCATGCACAAGCCTGGCCCATTCCCTCGGAGGCACTTTGCCTTGGCCTTCCTTCTCTGTAGAGCGGGGCTAGCCGAGGTGTGGGCTCCTCCACCACCACAGCGGCTGGCTGATGCGTGACTGGGGACGGGAGGCTGGGGCAGGCCTCCTGTTAAGGCTCGGGTTTAGAGACAGTTGAAGAGGCAGAACATCCAAGTTAGAAGTTACCAAGAGTTTGGAGGGGAATCTGAAGTTGCAAGATACAGCAGGCAGCCTAGAGGGGAGGGTGGGAACAGAAATGAAAGACAGAGAATGGGTAAGCTGATTCTCCTTGGGGCTGAGGCGGGCGGGGGTGGGTGCAGCGTGTGCTTAGGACCCAAGAGTAGCTTGACTTGATCATTCAGGTCCAAGCTGCCCGAGGACGGACACCTATGACCTGTAAGACCTGAGCTTCCCAGAGTACCATGCCCTCTTCCAGGCAGGTCCCATCCTGCTTCCAAGGCACTGTCTGTCATCTCAGCTGTAATATGAACCAGGCAGTGCAGTGCTACACACACTTTCGCTTAAGAGCGTGCAGAGACTCCTCCTCCACAGAAAATGTAGCATTTGCATTTCTACCTCATGCACAACCTGCAAGGAAGTCCATGGTCTGACTTCCTCCACCTGCTCCTTTCTTTCCTTTCTCTCTCTCTCTCTCTCTCTCTCTCCCTCTTTCTTTCCTGATTTATTTTATTTTTATTTTATATACATTGGTGTACTGCCTGCTTGTATATCCATGTGACAGTGTCAGAACCCCTGGAACTGGAGTCAGTGAGCTGCCATGTGGGTGCTGGGAATTGAACGTGGGTCCTTTGGAAGAGCAGCCAGTGCTCTTAACCCACTGAGCCAACTCTCCAACCCTGCTCCAGTTTCTTTAGGTACCTCAGGGTCTGCGCCAGCCTCTCAAAGAGCCAGGACATGAGCAGAGTCTCGTTTTGGAACCATCACTCCGGCTGCAGTGTTGACAGCACACAGACTGGGCTAGCGGGAGCAGAGGTGGAGAAACGAGAGACCTCAGAAGCGTAGAATCAGTGGCAGATGGATGGAGGCGTTGGGAAAAGGGCAGGATACGGGGTGGCTGCGAGGCTTCCGCCTCACAGTATTGAATGAACCAAAAGGGAGCCAAAGACACCTGCGAGAGTCCCGCTGGGAGGAAAAACAGAGTTCAGCTGGGGACTGCAAGAGGCTCCCAGAGCTCAGGAGGGAATGCGCACAGCTGAGCGATCTAGGGTTGTTGAGGGCATCCCAGAAGGTAAGCCCCAGAGAGAATGGGGTGAGCAGGGGAGCAACTCCAATCCCGGAAGCTGGCTAGAGGAGAATGAAGGCAGGAAAAAGCATAGCCAGGACACCGGCGAAGGAGACGCGGGGTGAATCCAGATGAGACTAAGTTCAGGGCTGAAGGTACAGCAACCAAAGAAGATCGTACCTGCCTGCAGACAACTGTCCTGAGAGGCGGCTGTGAATAGGGAGGAAACATGGTGCTCAAGGGGAGCAGCTTGCGTCTCCTTTTCTGACTTTCATATTCATTCTTTCTCCCTCTCTCCCTCCCACTTCCTCTTCCTCCCTTCAGACTGGAATATGTTTGAAAGCTGACCAGAGTCAGGCATGGTAGCATGTACCTGTATTCTCAGCACACAGTCGGGAGAGGCAGGAGGAGCGACACAGCTTTGAGGCCAGCTGGGTCTCCATAGCATATTCTGGGCCAGCAAACGATATGCAGTGAAACACTCTCACAAAAACCAAACAGCTAACAGAAGACTTAACAGGGAGAGTATAACAACTTGTCTGTTTGTGTACCTTACCCCATGAGCCCACAAATCTATACAAAATCAAACTTGTATTTGTGTGGTACAGTGCCTAGCACAGTTTCCGGCCATCGGAGGACACTCAGGATGTGCTGCTGGTGGCTGGACAGACCTCAAGTCCTGGGGGAAGACACCCAGCAATGAACATTAAGTGACATTACAAGACACCAAGTTATTACTGACCTACGGACTTCAATGCGATCCTTGAGACAGTTCAAATTATCAACAAACATCCATGAAACCCAGAGGCTTCGGGGTACTGCAAAGAAGAGAACTGAGGATTCTCCTCCCTTTCCCCATGGCCAATGCTGTGTTCCTATACAATGTTCCAGTATCTCCCAGCACACATATCATCTGGCAGTCACAGTGATGCACTCTTGGCCTCTGGTCCAGCTATTCCTCTTTCCTTGGCTTACTGCTGAAAAAACAGCCAGCTGATGAGATTGAGTTCAGGGCTGAAGGGGCAGCAACCAAAGAAGATGGATGGTGCCTGCAGAGGGTTTTCCAACCCCACTAGTGGCTCTCACCCTCTGCCTTTCATGCGCCTGGACCACCAGCTCGTGTCTGAGGAGCAAACCATGATCATTATGACAAAAACTGGGTGGTGTTGCTTTAAGCCAAGTTTCTGCAAATCCCCACATTGCTTTGCTCTCACAGCCCTGTCTTGGAAGCCAAGACTCCACTGTCAATGGCCATAGAGCCCTCCCTAAGAATACTGTTGCCTTCCCAGCCTTAACCCTCTGTGTCCACGATGACAGTGTATCATCTATGAGGGAGGCAGGGAAAGTCTACTGTGACTGATGGAATCTAACTCGAGAGAGACTTGTTTAGAAACACAGACAAAGTAGTCCCTAAAATTTTGACCAAGGTAAAGACCAAGCAGGCAAAACTTAGAAATGAGCGTGATGGCATCAAGGATGGAATCAGGAATGCAGAGGTTTGGGCAAAGGCAGTACAAGGCTCTTCTGGTTTGAATCTATAGTCAAGAACCACATGGAGCAGGTGAGACAGGATAATGCACACACCTCTCAGCTAATCCGGAGGTTGAAGCAAGAGGACTGCTTGAGCCCAGCGGGTTAAGGCCAGTCCAGACAATATACCAACACCTCTTAATTTCTTTTTTTTTTTTTAATTTTTAAGGAACTTTAGGTTCTGGGCCTCAGTTTCCCCAAAGTACAGAATACATACTGACCTACTGTGTGTGACTGGCACTATTAGGAAAGGCATGTGGGGGCTGGAGAGGTGGCTCAGAGGTTACGAGCACTGGCTGTTCTTCCCAAGGTCCTGAGTTCAATTCCCAGCAACCACATGGTGGCTCACAGCCATCTACATTGAGATCTGCCCGGGCATATATGTAGAGCAAATACTGTATACATAATAAATAAATAAATAAATAAATGTTAAAAAAAAGAGAAAGGCATGTGATGCAAAACAAACAAAACCCCCTCTTACTTAGTGCTTACTAGTGAATACAAAACACTAACATTCATCTTTTTCCACACAAACAATCTCCACGCCATAAGAAGTGACTGAGAACACTTATTTATTTATTTTATGTGTATGAGTTGTTTTGCCTGCATGTATGTATGTGCACATGCTTGGTACCCAAGGAGGCCAGAAGATGCATAGGGGGTTGGCCTCTAGAACTAGAGTTATGGACAATTATTAGTTACCAGATGGGTGATGGGAACCAAACCCAGGTCCTCTGCAAGAACAGCCAGGGTTCTTAACCACCACACCATCTCTGGAACCCCGGAAGAAGTGTTTAAAATGGTCTCTTTGGATTATTATAGCTGCCTGACACCTAAGGTCAGCTCTGTGGTATCAAGCAGCCTTTGCCTTAGGACTTTCTTTACCACGGGACATGGTTGAGCTCCCCTGAAGGACTTTGTGGGGTGGGGTTGTAGATGAGCTTAGAGGGTAATGGTACCGCAGAATGTGCCACAAAAAGAGGGAGGAAATCATCCTGAGCAATTCCAGACTCCAGGGAACATTCACATCTGGGTGGCGCTCCAAAGACAGTGTTCCCAGAAGGGACACTCATCTCAAAGGACACAGAGCAAGCACCCTCACATCTTGCCCTGCCCCTGACAATAACTGAGTGCATCAGAGTGTGCCCAAAATAAGCGCCAAAACAAAAATGCTGGCTTAATTCCCAAGACAGAGACAGAAATCGCCATCAGGAATAGCAGAGGTCTCTCACACTTCTAAATTTAAGAGTGGAAATTTCTCTACCACCATTATCCTTTGAGGTTTAAAGGCTAATGGCACCTGTACTGTATGACAGGGCTAACCTTTGGCATCCTCACGATCTCCCTAAGTTTGCATCTTTTGCTTACTGAAAGACATTCCGTTCTTCTCACGACAAACTTCATGAGCTTACGGATCAGGTCTGAAGTTCAAAGGCAGAATCCTGGGCATGAGGTCTTCTATTTACATACTTCCCTTTCTAAAGGGCGAGAAAAGATGGTGAGGGGAGAGCTGATGCTTAAAGCATTCCCTTTTCAATATCACCAGTGACCTGCTAAGAAGTTTCTGGAAGTAAGACCTGAAGAGTGAGGCAACTCCACTTCCAAGAGCTGAGCTCAGAGCACGGAGCAAGGTGGGTGCTTAGGAAGGCCCGCTCTACTGCCTCTCACGTTCCCAGCTCACAGAAACATCCAGAAAAGGCAGGGGAAAGCTTGGGATACTTCACATGCCCATTCTTCAACCCCAGCGGAAAATTCCAGAGGCAACACAAAACTTAGATTCACTCACGGCTGCAAGTCCTACGTCTAGAATAACACTTGGCGTGGGAGCAATCAATATATAATGTGACAATTCTTATAGAACGGTAGGTACCAACATGCCTAAAACAAAATGGGGGAGACATGGCTGGCATGCCCTAGTGGCACCAGGTAAGTTATTACCCCCCAGCTCTGACTCTGCCAGACAGCCTTCCTCTAGGTACAAACTGCCCAAGGCTGGCTGACTGGACACAAGAGGCCCAGGCCATCTGATCCTGTGATAGAGGAAACTGCTAATGTTTTCTCTTTGGGAAAAGAGGGTTCCTTTTTCTTGAAGATGCATGTGCGAGCTTCTGTGTGTGTGTGTGTGTGTGTGTGTGTGTGTGCACACATGTAACCTCATATTTGACAGTAGCATCTGAATATAGCCATCAATGAGTTTCTGCACACATGAGTTTTTCCACACGAAGCCCACAGGCCCTTTGGGGATTAAATATGTCTCGATCTTGGTTCGCTGACAAGTGTGCTCTTCAAGAAGTTGTCTGTCAAGCCGGGCGGTGGTGGCGCACGCCTTTAATCCCAGCACTTGGGAGGCAGAGGCAGGCGGATCTTTGTGAGTTCGAGGCCAGCCTGGTCTACAAAGCGAGTCCAGGACAGCCAGAGATATTCAGAGAAACCCTGTCTCGAAAAACAAAAACAAAAAAAAAAAGTTGTCTGTCACAGAAGTTGCATGCGGGTTGGTCCTATCACAAGCTATGGAGAGTCTGGGTGGAGTGGTGCACGCCTTTAATCCCAGCGCCTGGGAGGCAAGAGGCAGGTGGATCTCTGTGAGTTAGAGGCCAGCCTGGTCTATAGTGCTAGTTAGTTACAAGACAGCAAAGTCTACACAAAGAAAGCTGGTCTCGAAAACAAACAAACAAACAAACCAAAAAAGAAAAAAGAAAGAAAGAAAATTAATCTGTAAGGATGGCAGGGCATATTTTTTAAAAGACAGGGTAACTTGCTAGTGGCTGGAGAGATGACGCAGTGGTTAAGAATGCTCTTGCAGCCGGGCAATGGTGGTGCACGCCTTTAATTCCAGTACTTGGGAGGCAGAGGCAGGCGGATCTCTGTGAGTTCGAGGCCAGCCTGGTCTACAAAAGTGAGACCAGGACAGCCAGACATACACAGAGAAACCCTGTCTCGAAAAAAAAAAAAAAAAAAAAAGAATGCTCTTGCAGAGGACCCAAGTTTGATTCCTAGCACCCACATGGCAGCTTACAAATATATGTTAACTCCGGTTCCAAGGAATCAGATGCACATACATACTCATAGGCACACATACACATAAAATTAAATAAATAAATGTACTTTAAAAAGAGATAGGGTCTTACTATGTAGGCCTGGCTGGTCTGGAAATTGCCATGCAGAGCAAGTTGGCCTTGAACTCACAGAGATCCACGGCCTCAGCTGGGGTGCCAGGATTAAAGGTGTGTAACCTCATGCCCAGCTCTGATATCTCTGATCAACCCTGTTTATTTATGAATTATAGTATGTTGACTCTGGATCTTTTTGTTTGTTTGTTTTCAAGACAAAATTTCTCTGTGTAACAGCCCTGGCTGTCCTGGAACTCTCTTTGTAGACCAGGCTGGCCTCCAACTCACAGAGATCCACCTGCCTCTGCCTCCAGAGTGCTGGGATTAAAGGCCTGTGCTACCTTTAAAGCCCTGCTCTGGCTCTGGCTTTTTACAGTGACTGAGGGAGTCTTTCCCCGCCCTATATTTGGTGAAGGTGGTATGTTCCTAGCTAATTGCAAGACACAACAAGGAGTGATGAAGAGGCACGTTCACCTAGGCGTGTTGGAGGTGGGGAGGGCTCACTGAATACTTCCTATCTGGGACCAACAACCGGTCTGTGGTCCGAGTCCCACGCATGGCAGTTGAGAATGAAGGGTTTAAGACTGAAGACATAGTAACTTCATCTCATAGGCAGCAGGAGCCACACAACGGCCTTTCGCAGGTGTGTGCATCCGACTGGCCCTCAGAGATGACTCCGGGACAGCTGGCTGGCAACAGGGGAGCCTCCCAGGAGGCTCTTCTTAAAAGACTCCATTCAGGTCAGAACCACTGCATACTCTTCACAACCAGTGAGTGGGTGGCTAAGACTGATGCCCTGAGTCTGAGTGATGGTTGGAGAAGAGGAAAGGGCCCTGATAATCCCTGGGCTCTGGCCTGAGGTCGGCGACGAGAGCAGTTGGAAGAAAAGTAGTTGATGGTAGACCCGCCGTGTGGGTCTATTACACATTGAACTACAGAGTAACTCTTTCCTTGGCCCTTTAAAACCCTTCCATTTAAACCCAACTTACTTCTAAGTCTTCCTTCTCACCCCGTTTCCTGAGTTTACCTGCCAGACTGTAAAACTTGACTCTGCTGCTTTTCCAAGGAAGAAAATAGTTCCCACCACTGCCCCTTTGCGCATGGTTCAACTACTCACCCCCTTTTTTAAAATTCAAACTCTCTGTCCTGAGAGGCTACTTTTGGAAACCCTACTTAATCTCTGAATTGAGAAATACTTTCAGACAACTGAATAATGTTGTCATGGATGGTGTTTCATTTAGCAAGAAGTTAAGAAACCAAGAATTGGGCCTTACTCACAGGAGTCGTTTTAGCAACAGGGGCCTGACAGAAGTGTTCTAAGTCTACTGAGAGTTGTCAGCAGCCCCAGGATCTGTTCTTGGACGCTGGCTTATTAGGAAAGATGCCTAAGTGTCACACTCCATTTTCCATCTCTGGGAAAGGACAACAGGTGTCATTATCTACCACATAATGAAAGTGGGCTATGTAGTATACAGCCCTATTAGAATGTACTCTGGGGGCCTCACAATCATAAGACTAAAAAGGTTTGGCTCAAAACTTCACAATTGATTAGATTTTATATTTCTCATTCTATGAGACCCAAGAGGTAGGCTCGCCATGAGATTATTAAATGTAAAATCTTGACAGTGACCCAGAGTGACCCAGAGCCCCAGAGGTGGCTGTTAGGGTCACAAATCACCAAGAAGCACAACATCTGATTGAGTGTCTTTTACTGCATTTAAAAATAAATGAACAGACCCGGACCTCTTTTCATGTTTAAAAAAGCTTTGAAGGGTCAACACTTTCCAAGATTCAGACGAATAGAAGCCCTCCTAAGGGCCTCATAAAACCCCCGTTGCACACGGAAATGATTTGGGGACAGAATCATTCTGTAAATTGCTTCTCTTAGAGACTTGAGGAGAGCCACAGCGAGAGTTCTGGGAGCACATACAGTCCCATGATGATGTGTCA
This sequence comes from Lophiomys imhausi, assembly GCA_907164525.1. Lineage (NCBI taxonomy): Eukaryota > Metazoa > Chordata > Mammalia > Rodentia > Muridae > Lophiomys > Lophiomys imhausi. The sequence goes on along the minus strand of CAJQZJ010000531.1, from coordinate 1,192,318 downwards.
TGAGAACAGTAACAACTGCTTAATTGCTTCCAGACCTGGTCTCACTTGCCTTACTGCACATTTTGATGATGGAAAACCTCTCCCAATCCTACAGTCTTTTGCATTTTCCCTATTTACTCCTGTCTCTCTCAAGAGGGGTCAAGGACTGCAAGCCCGGCAGAGGAAGCAAGAGATAAATGGAAGGAGCTTATGTGGTATCCCCACTGATTCTGGCCCTAACTCTGTCTCAGCAACTTCTTCCAGTACACTGCCAGCAGCTCCCACCCTCACCCCCAAGACTGACCTCAACCGCATGGCCCACTTCCGAGATGTGCGGCAGGAGTCAGGGGTTAAGGAGAAGTGCCAGGGAATGCTGACGTTGCTGGTTTGAGAGCCTGAGTCAGCATCTACAGGAGCAGTGTGCTTAGGAAGTAGGCTTCTCTCCCATGAAAACCCCAAGAACCTAAACCAGTGTGTGCAGCTCCCGAGCAGACGCTCAGTCTGGCCATGGGGAACCCCAGAACCGGAGGGAGGAATGTCTCACCACTACTCAGCTGTGTCCAGAAGGAGCCAGATAGTCTGAGAGACAAGAAACATGAGGTACCCCTCCTGTAGGAGTGTGTGTCATCAAGTTCCATCTGGAGCTGTGTTTGCTTTACGCTTAAATGAACAAATTCAACAATGATCTAAGTGCAGAAACCCCTTGGCTTTCATGTTCCAACCAGTGTGATTTTTAAAGAAAAGAGACGGCAGGATGCAGTGGGGTACACAATGAAGAGTCAAAATGTTCTAATCAGCAGTTTACGGGAGTAATTCAAGTCCCTCTCTGGAGGAGAGGGAGGGCGAATGAGAAGACACAAAATCACATGCAGAAACAGATGCTAACTTAGAGGACAGTTTGGAAGGAAAGAAATTAACCTCTTAAAATGATGAAAGCATGTATGATTTTAAATGTTGGTTTCCACCATTCAGAATATTCTAGATTTAAGAATGATCCTTCCTCTTTCTGGAAAAAAAAAGCAGGTCTCTTGACAACACAGGGTGGGGGTAGTTGCGGGGTACATGTGAAATAAGAAAAGAGCCCCTTGAGTGGTTTCCCAGATGGTCCCCATCAATCCTGCTCACCACAGAGGGAGACAGCAGAGTCTGACCACACTTCCAACAACATCCTATTTTCCAAGTTTTCTTTAAGGGCGGAGTGTAATTTTTGTGTGTTAGGAAGAACACCCATCTTAGGAAGTTAGTGAGCTGGTGCACTGTTCACCTGGGAGCTTGAGCTCTGGTCTCCCAATCCACAGCCCATGAAAGTCTCGAAGTCACAGGGCTAGACAGGTGAAAGGAAAAGAAAGACCACCATAACTCTGCAATATAAGATTAACTCAGAGCAGGGCGGTGGTGGTGCACGCCTTTAATCCCAGCAGTAGGGAGGCAGAGGCAGGCAGATCTTTGCGAGTTGGAGGCTAGCCTGGTCTACAAAGTGAGTCCAGGACAGCCAGGGCTACACAAAGAAACCCTGTCTTGAAAAAAAAAAACAAAAATAAACAAACAAAAAAGACTAACTCAGAATCGTGAGTTCTGGTGGTTAAATAAAAAAAGTATGTTTACTCAACCTCAGAATCCCCAAAATGTTAGATCCACTCACACATCCTGTACCATGCCTGCTAGGCTCCGGGCTTACCCTGCCATCTCTTTCCATTTTCAAAGTAACATAGAAGCAAGCAATGTTGGCCCAGTTTTGGAGATGGGAAAACCAACGTCCAAGACAAACCAAAGTGTCTGGCTATTAAACTGTGCAGATGGATTTGCACGGTCCAAATCTGCTCCCGGACAATATGGGCTAAGCAGCCTTCTGGAGCAAAAACATTCCCAAGGGTTGTATCCGACTCCTGATTTCAAGAGAAAGTCACTGTAGAATACTACTACTAATACAGCCAGGGCATCTCTTGTGACTTAGGGGAGCAGAAACTCCATCCCACCATGCTGAGCTCTTTAAGAACAGGCCCCAGGACCCATGGGCCAAGCCTGGTACTGCCAGCTCCCAGGAGCACAGGAGCATGCGTCTGACCCATACAGACCAGCATCCTCATTTTGTGGCAGGCGTGTGCTGGGTACCTCGTTCAGTGTCATTTCTTATATTTCTGGTTGTGAGCCTAGCCTTTAACGGCTGAGCCATCTCTCCAGCCCTCAGTGTCATTTCTAACGACTCCACACTTACAGCTCTCTAGCCCACATTTTCAGTAAACTAAGACAAGGTCATCTAGCTAACACCAGCGTATCATCAAACGTGACGACACACACAGAGTTTACACGTGGATCCCAATCTTTGCACCTGCCTTAGCACTTATATGCCCTGTACTTTGCACAGCAACAGTTTTGAACAATTCAATCCCACCACTCTCATGGTGCGCTCAAACCTGTCTCATAGGAGCTCTGTTTATTGGACGAACTCCTCTCTCTCCTCTTCACTTGTGCTTTCCATGGGCAACCATGGGCAACCTCCCACAATGCTACTTCATCACATGCCTGGCTTGCTTCACATTCCCCTGCGGATACCCCATGCTTTATCTTCCTGGGCAACCCCTACCCATCAGGTACACCGTGCAGGCAAGTCCTGCCAAAACTGACCCATAGCAGACTCCCGCAGGCTTGATGTTTATATTCCACACGAGGGCACCCACCCTTGTGCCGCAGACACAAGGTCTTCTTCCAGGATGGCCGCAGGCATGACCCTTTCCACCAGAGAAAGGCAGGGCCTGGGTGTCTCTCAGAGCAAAGGTGGTGGCTGGAGGCCTACCTGAGCATAGGACGCCCTTGTTCCTGGCGCAGGAAAAACTGTCGCACTCGCAGAAGGGCCCGTAGATCCTGCCAAACTCACTCTCGAAGCAGGAGCACTGGTTGCAGCTGCACTCCCCGCGACCGCTGCACAGAGGCTTGCCTTCGGCCTCTCGGCACAGGTTCTGGTACCCGCTCTGGTTCTCCCCCTCCTGGCACTCGCACCTGGTGCCCAGGTAACTGGGGTCACACTCACACAGCCCGCATATGTAGGTTCCATTCCCGCTGCATCTGGCGCTGCTGGGCTCCAGCCCTGCGCGGCAGCCGCACGTGCAGTTGTGAGTGACTTCCACCTGCAGACTGTCCCGGAAGCCTACAGGCCTCAGGGTGAAAGCTTGTGCTGTGTGTCTGCCAGGGCAGCTCCGGGCCTCCACGGACACTTCAAAGGATGCCTAAGGTAGAAGGAGAAGAGACATCTTAGCCATAGCAAACCAGCGCTCCTAGCACCCCACCCAGGGGCGTGGTCAGATATAATACCCCTTGTGGGTACTATCCTGTCCGGCAAACAGGTGGAAACCCAGAAGGAAGAGACAGTGGGTCAACAATCCCAGGTACTTTATGGAGAATAGCAGTTGGTTATGCTAATATTCAGTAGGACTTGGGTATGGGTCTCTAATGGCCATTCTCATCATCTTTCAGACCCTGAGGAGAGAGGCTCGGAAGAAACACACAAGGGGCAGTAAGGTTTACACTGCTCTTCCTCTCCCCTTTGTCTTCACTTCTATCCCATCTGCATCCCACCCCCACCGCTGTGCGCATCACCCCTCCCATCTGCGTCCCACCCCACTGCTGGACACACTGCTCCTCCCATCTACGCCCCACCC